>JAQPPZ010000075.1:0-167282 GCA_028583015.1 Wollemia nobilis | reverse complement strand
ACTTGTCTTATGTGCTTGTATGATGCTTTAATGTTTTGATGTGATTGATTTGATGATTCATGTGTTTTATGTCATTTTTATGATTGTAATGTCATGCTTTTAAAATTTAAATGAAATGATCTGATGTAAACAAAAAAGGTTTTTTGTGATATGATGGTGATAAAAAATGAAAAATAAAAAGAGAGACTTTTAACAATAATTTCAAAGGACATTGTTGCCATTTATGACCATTTCATGGAGTCGCCGCTTGCTAGGTCGTCAAGCTAATCCTAGTATAGAAATATTGCTAAAAGTAAAAGAGTGCTTAAGATACTGTCTTAAGACTTTGTTGGGATAATGCAAATGATGATGATGATGGTGATTTGTTTTCAGATTTTCATGAAAATATTTTGCATGAAATATAATAAAAATGATTTTTGCTAGGCATAAATTCCTAAGTGTGATAAATTTTTTGAATAATTCCCTAGGAATTATACCATCATTGCAAAATTGAATATTGACATAATGACATGAACTAGCCAAGTATTCGTTTCTTTTTAAAGCATAATTATGTAACATAATGATTTAAGTCATATGTTTTGATAATGTGAAATAAATGGGAAATAAAATTAGTTCGATGGTTTGCGCTAGGCATAGAATATTTAGGTATAGACTTATACCATCATCACGAAATCCAAAGAAAAAAATTGATATAATAGTTTTATTGCATGGTTAAGTTTTGATTTTTGTTTTTGAAAGAAACAGAAAAAATAGAATAGGAGGACTTGCGCTAGGCATAAAATTCCATTTTAAGTTTTGGAACTATACCATCGTCGCGAAAGTCGACAATATATAAATGTGGTTTTATTGCATATTTTGAAAAAGATATTGATTTTTTTGAAAATGCATGTAGTTGTCTTTATACAAAACAACCGCTCTTAAGTAAGAAAATGAAATTATTCCAGACAATTTGCAAAAATATTTCAAAGTATTTCAAAGACAAAAGTTAGATTTATAAGGAATCCCATGTGCGTATGTGAGTTCATTTCCGATCTCGATTTATCATAATGATACACAAAATATCTCAAATACAAATGTGTGTGCAATTGCTTAGTGCATTTGCAAGTTTTGAGCAAGATACTTTGATACAAGTGATTTGAATTAACCAAATAAGTGTTCATTAACCATGATTTAAATGCATATAACCGTACCAGACTACTATGTAAGTCAGGTTAACAAGAGCTAGCTAATCCATAAGCGGACATAGATCTGTACAAAAGAAGGTCACTAATGTGACAGACATATCACCATGCTAGGAGTTACCCAAGGCCAAGTGGGTTGGGCACAAACCACCTGTTATGGGGCTTACCTCACAGTTTTCGAATAATTGAGAATTCCAGGGATTCAAGCTCATTCACCCTTCTTTTTTTTTTTTTCAATGGGTAAGGAAAGGGATTTTATTGCTTTTGCATTTGCTTTCTTTGCTTTGTTTCTTTCTTTTTGTATTTTTCTTTTTCTTTTTGTATTTTTGCTTGATATTTGAGATAATGCTGAAATATTGTTGAGATAGTACAAAATGATACTGAAATAATGCTTCTTTTTCTCATAATTTTGCTTGATTTTCTTTTTCTTTTGCTTTCTATACTAGGGATACTTGCTCGGATTGGATGTAGAGCAAGGGATTTTTATTCCGGGTAGGGGTGAGCTTGTCCTTTTGTCAATTCTCAAAGATTCTAGACCATGTGCATGATAGGATAGTAGGGGAAACTTTTCGCTCAAGAAACCACTTCTACTATGTAGCATAGTATTGAAATTACAAATGTCATCATTTTATTGTGAAAAGATATGCTTGGTTTAAGTAAATAACAAGATCAATTCTCTATGCTCAAACTTTATTTAATTCAATTTGTGGACTTTGATATAAGAGAGATTAGTAATCATACCAGATAAAATCAAGATATTTATTTTTGTGTTTGCAAAAGTGAGGGATTCCAAATAAATGCTAATTTATCCAAAATAATTTGAAAATATAACTGCATTACTTCAAGAATAAATATATACAACAAATATTTATTTTTATTTTTTTTTGTGGAGAGTTTGATAATTTTGACTCTCTCTTTTGTCTTTATGTTTTGTATGTTTTTTTTTTTGTTTCGAAAGAGTCAATAATATTGCTGATTTCACTTTTATTTTATTTTTGTTTGTTTTTGTTTAAACATTTTTATATACTTTTAAAATGAAACAACATGCAAAATATATACAAATGATGAAATGACCAATTTTTATGCGTAATATCGCTTAAGATGCATAATATTCATAGGTTATTTAAGATCTTCACCATCTAAGGTAGCTAATTTGTATGCTCCTGATTCAAATTTAGCAGTGATAATATGGTCCAAGCCAGTTGGGCTCAAATTTACCTTTAAGGTCTTTAGTTGCATTAGTATTTTTTTGATTTTCTTTTAAAACAAGGTCACCGATCTCAAAGGATCGATGACGAAATTTTTTAGCATATGATCTTTTAAGCTTGTTTTGGTAGGCACGAAGATGCTCCAAAGCATTGATGCGCTTTTCATCTAGGAGTTCTAGCTGACTGAGTCTGCCAGCTCGATATTCATTTCCTACTTCAATATCTTGAAGTAGTAGAGTCAAAGAAGGAACTTCTAATTCAAAGGGAAAAACAACTTCAGCATCGTAAACCAAAACAAAAGGTGAAGTACCTGTGGGAGTACGCACGCTAGTGCGATTTTCCCATAAAGCTAGATATAATTGAATGTGCTAGTCGTGGCCAAATTTATTGACCAATCTTTTAAATATTTTAATTAATGTTTTGTTAGATGCTTCTGGTTCGCCATTACCTTGAGGATAATAGGGAGTGGACCAGCGATGTTGAATCTTATATTTTTGACATAATTTATTAACATATTTATTTTTGAAACAAGTTCCATTATCTGAGATGAGATTTGTAGGAATTCCAAACCTACAAATGATTTGATTAAAAATAAATTTAGAGACTTGATTTCCAGTGCAGGAGGCTAAGGGCATAGCTTCAACCCACTTCGTAAAATACTCAGTGACGGTTATGATGAATTTGTGTCCATCAGATGACACAAGATTAATTTTGCCAATAATGTCTAAGCCCCATTTTGAAAAGGGCCAAGGAGATGAAATAGCCTGCAGTTCTTGTGCAAGGGCATGGACAAGGTCAGCATGTTTCTGGCACTTGTCGTAATGGCGCACATAATCATGTGCATCCTTCTCCATGGTAGGCCAAAAGTATCCTATCCTAAGGAGCTTTTTAGCGTTGATATCTCTAAAGTCTGTGCAAACCCCAACTTTGGTAGCTTCTTTCTTGGTGATTGAAACTACATTCAATATCCATTCAACATAATCAATAGCTTGTATAAAAACAAAATTCAAGAGTTTTTCCAACTCCCCTTTGACTAGCAAGGCCACTTTAGGATGCATTTTTCTAAGTTTCTGTTTAACAGGTTTAGCATCCGGATGGACTACTAGGTGATGCATGACTATAGAAGGGTCTAAACCTGGCATATCTTCATATGTCCAAGCGAAGACATCTTCATATTCTTTAAGAAATGCAATGTATTGCTCTTGTTTTTCTTGACTTAATTCTGATCCAATATTGATTATGTGAGGGTTATCCTCAGTTCCAATGTTAATTTTTATGACATTTTCTGCTTCCATATGTAGATCTCTTTCAAAATTAGGTGGGGCGGGTGAAACACCCAATTCTTGTAATTATTTTAAGGTTAGCTTGGATAATTCATCTTGAGGAGTCATGGCCTCAAGCTGGGCTATAGTAGGTATAGAACCATCAAAATAAAAACCATTGTGTAACAACTCTTCAACGGAGACATCATGGAAAATATCTCCTTCCAACTCATCATCGGATTCGGAAATCATTTTAGGGTAAGCTATGGATAGCATATTACATGTAAATGGCTGATTTGTTAGACACAAAGCATCACGCCCATCCAAATAATCTTGGTAACATATGAGTTGATCATCATCTTCAAAAGGGAAGGGTTGACCCTTACTAGGAAATATCCCTGGTTGATCATCATCTTGTAACACGAGTTTTGATGTTCCTGGGTATTCTTCCCCAGTCATATCCCTTATAAATAAAGGCACAACTCCCGACTTGATAAGTAATTCCCATAGGTTGTGGGAGGCCCAAAGTACGAGGAGATGGCAGCAAATTATTTAGAATAAGGGAATCTTGCATAGAAGCATTTGTTTGTTCTGATATAAGAATTTTGGATAAATCAGGTAAGAGCTCATCAGAAAGAGCATAAGATGTAGAAGGATCATTCCCTGTATCTTTAGATGTGGAAGATATGGCTTTGGTAGATGTAGATAATGTGGAGGTGTTAATAAATGGGTCTATAGGTTTTGAGATCATAGGAGTGGAACATGAAGGATTGGTTGTGGATTTAAGATCCTTTTGAGGTTCTAGTGCGGTTTGTTTAGAAGATTGTTGAGCTATATATGAGGGTGAAACTAATGGTGGAGAAATAGATGAAATTATGGGTGTGTGTTTCACACGTTTAGATGAAAAATAAGAATTAGGATGTGTGGATGACAGAGCAGGGCAAAATTGAACTCCAACAGGTTCTACCAAAGCACACATATCAAAGGGTCTAGGATCACCATGGATAGTGACCAACTAATTTTTAAATTCGAATTTAACACACTGATGTAAAGTTTATGGAACAACCCGCATTGTGTTGATCCAAGGGCGACCCAAGAGTATATTGTACGATGCGGGGCAATGTACAATAAACACGATCGTATCTAAGGTTCTCGGACCAATTTGCAATGGGATGGTGATAACTCCACACATTTCTTGTGTTTCGTCATTGAAAGCTTTTATGATCATGTCAGTTTTCTTCATTTCATCACTTCTAAATCCAAATCTTTGGTAGAAGTCAAAAGTGCAAATGTTTAGAGATGAACCATTATCAATCAAGACCCTTTTGACTGCTACATCTCCTATTAGGGCAGTAATATATAAGGTGTTATCCTTATGTAAAATATGTTGTGGTATATCTCTATCTCGAAAGTCAATACAATCAACTTCTTGAGTTATTATAGTATTGGTCATGGCTTCTGGTTGAATATCTTGTGGTACCATAATTTGGATTAATGTGAGCATCAATTCATCTCTATGTGTAGGAGAAGATCTCAAAAGGTCTAAAAGAGAAATTCAAGTTGTAGTATTAGATAGTTGCTCATTAATATTATAAGGAGGTTTATATTGAACATTAGGCGCATGATTTCCTTTATTAGGAACTTTCAAAACAAATGGAGTTGATCCATCGTTCTGATTTGGTTCTTGTTGAGAATTTTGAGCTTGTTGTCTAGTAATAGCTCCAATGGTACCTACAATATTGTTTTGCAGATGATGAATACGTCTTGGTCTAGTGTTTATAGCTTGTTCATTAGAAAGTAATTGATGAGAAGATGGTCTAGTAGTAACTCTTCTTGGAAAAGGCTCTTCTGGAATCATAGAATTTGTAATAGGTTGAATAGTATCTAATTCATATTCAGAACTATTCGATTGATTCGATGTGATTTCCATGTCACTTTCAGTCTCATATTATGTATCACTACAATCAAGAGTTTGAATATTATGTAGGGGCCTGGTCGTGACCATGGATAAAGTTGTGTCAAATTTTTGTAAATCATGATTAGGTAAATGTCCACTAATGGTTCCTACATATCGGGTAGGAGGAGGGACATTATGATGCTCAATTTGATTGGCCACCTCTTTACCATGTTTTTGTAAAGGATGTTGAAATATATCTAATGATTGATTGCCATTTTGATTCTGATTTTGGGGAATGTTCTTTTGAGCATTATTAGGAGGATTTTGTTTAGGTTGAAAGGCTTGCACCTCCATTTCATTATTATCAATCAAATAATGTATTTTATGTTTCAATCTTTTACAAGAGTTGGTAGAGTGTCCAGGTCCTCTATGGAAATCACAGTGTAAGTCAACTTTGTATCCGAGTATGGTTGGATCAGGTTCTCGGATATTAGGTAATTGAATCAAACCTCTTTCGAGTAATTGGGGTAGAATAGTTGATAATGGTTGATTCAATCTAGTAAACTCTCGAGGAGGTTTATCAGGAGGTTTCAATATAAATTTTTTTGTTGTCTTCGTTGTATTGACATTAGCAACATTTCTACGGTTAGTGACTCCATCACCTACAACTTGTTTGTTTTTATATTGATTTCTAGATGTTTTATCATCATCTTTCTTCTTAAGCTGACCTCTCCTAATGAGAGCATCCTCCACTCTTCGAGCTAAGTCTATAGCCTGATCGAAGGTGGTTAAGGTAGCAGTTGATAACTCATAGGATATTTGTTCTTGCAAATTATTAATGAATATGTCCAACATTTCTCTATAAGGTAGCACAAAGTGCAATTTTCTTGTCAACTGCCTCCATCTAGCTAAGAAATCAGCAAAGCATTCATCTTTGTCTTGTTTTAAGTTGTATAAATCTTTAATGGTCACGTGCCTCTCGATGTAGGCACTAAATTGATGGACAAAAGATTCAGCCGTTTCTTCAAAATTTCTCAAGGAATGGGTGGGCAATTGATAGTACCACTCTAATGCCATTCCTCCTAAACTTTTCAGGAACATTTTTAGTAATAACAAGTCATCATGTGATATATCATGACATGCTATTCTAAACATGCGAAGATGCTCTATGGGATCTTCAGTTCCTTTATATATAGGCAGGACGGGCATAGGAAAGTGTTTAGGATATGGTTGTGCTACAACTATGGGATCCAAAGGCTGACTACACATCTCTCGATAATTGTATGAGGGATGATAGGGATCTATCTGGTCCATGCGGGAAGCTAATTGTTTCACTATGGCTTCCAGATTACTAGTTTGCCCACCATATTGGTTCGGTAGGGCATGAATATGGGATTTGTGAGCATATGATGGAGGGACATAAAGATTAGATGCCATATTGCTATTGTGTAAATTGTTGGTAGGAAGGGTATTATGAAGAAGTTTTGAAGTTGTATTATGTTGTATCCCAGATTGTTGAAAATTGATGTTTGGCTTCATTTTAGATTTTTGTCGATTTGAAGCATATTGATCAATAGTTTGGCGAAATAAAGCAGTGAATGAAGGTCTCTTTTATGCGGGAATGATTTTAGGCTCAATAACAGGTTCCTTAGGAGGTTGGGTAACCTGTTGTTTCTGCTTGTTCTGGATTATAGTGGCCATGTCCCTATTAGATGGTTCAGCTTGATCACTTTCTTGATCAATGAAGGATAAGGGATTAGTGTGTATGTTAAACATATCTTCCATGGCTGCTTGAGTGTCATTAATTTTGCCTCTATCAATACGAACTACCATATTAAGAGCACCAATATTATTATTGAAAAATTTCCAGAAATGATCTAAATTATCAAAATTAACAGTTCCGTTTGGAGCCATTCTAGGGGATGAGGATCCTTCCTCTTTAACATTTTCTTCTTGTTCATCTACAACAAGCTCATATTCTGGCTGTTCTAGAGTTCCTCCTTCCGGAATTGAATCCTCAGGAAGGGCATTTGGGTTTTTTGTTTTGTTTCCTAACCAATCTTCTTCTTCTTCTTCTTCAGTTTGTTTACCATTCCTAAGTCTAGGCATTGTGCTTGATTTCAGCAAATATATATATATACTTATATATATATGCAACAAGCTTAAGAGGTATATATTTTAATTATATACCTACTATAGAACTGAAAATAAAATGTTTTGATTTTGTTATGTTTTTGGTTTTTTTTAATGTTTTGATAACAATATTATAAAGATAACAAACATCACACTAAATGCAAGGAATAATAATAATGAAAGCAATGATCTAGTTTTATATAAACAATTTATAAATATCATTAATGGGCTCAAGTTCTTCAGGAGTCATGAAATGTTCTTCTTCAAATTGGAAATTTTCTTTTAAGAATTTGACAAACAGTGCTATGGTGATATTATCTGTCTCAGACTCTGGTTGGTAGAAATAAAGTTCGTGGCAATACTCTCGATATAACATAGCTCTAGGAACTCTCCTCCACCTTTCCCTATCTGTGAGAATGACCTATTGATCTTCTACACGACCTAGGAATTGGAGTACAGCGGCTGTGTTCTTGAGGTATTCCTCGAAGGTGAACAATTCTGAAGACACAAGAGCTCTCCTATAAGATAACCACCTATGGCAAGTTCTCTGAAGTTCATGATAAAAGATGAGTTGAAGAGGATGCAGGATTCTATCTAGGACAAGCCTCTTGATTTGTTTAAGTTTTGTTGACCTAGATGAAATGATACCTAGTCTCCTATCAAGTTCGTTCCATAAAAGTTGGTTTCTATATGTTTCAGGCACACTAAGCACATAATTAATTTCTATGGCTGCTAATTGGTTCTCAACATTTATAGTAACTGCTTGTCTTTTCTTAGGAGCTACCATCTAAACATGATATGCAACTTAGTAGTTTTCTAATGATTTTAAATGCATCTATATATATTTTTTTGTTTATGTTTTCAGAAGGTTTTAGTTTCACGTCGGGTTCACAAAAATGTATCGTTCCAAATTTTTCGCACCCTTACCTTCAGGCTAAAGGATCTGCGCCCAGAAAGGGGATGCGAGAAGGATGGGACGGTACCTCGGACTGAGAGGCCCTTTAAAGGTCCCGCCTCTCGGGGGAGGGGTATTAAGGTGATTTTTTGACGGATGGTGGGGTTCACCAGGAAACTCTTAGTGGTAGTTTCCATGCCTATGTTGGGAATGAGTTTAATGTGTTCAATTTTATCTTTAACCATTCAAGTCCTAGGTTTGGCCAAATGTATCTAAACTGTCCTATATGAAATGCAGATTTAAATGAAGATAGAAAACATATTTAAATAGAAAACACAAAGAACAAGCTAAGTGAGAAAAACAATACCTGATTTCGGATGTCTGATGAAGGTTATGATTTTTGAAGCAGTCCAGATCGCCTCTGATCTGATAGGATCGTCTAGAATCAAACAAGATCGTCTGAGATCTAACAAATTCGTCAGAGACCTGCAATTAGAGAAATAGGCATAGAATACAGAAAATGCAGCTATACCAATAGAGGAAAATGATATAAAATGAGAACAATAATATTAAACTGGTAATTACAAATAAAAATATGAGTGCATTACAATGATTTAATGACAATTATGATTTTATGATGCATTTAAGCTACATGGGTGAACTCCAAGATGTAGAATAATAAGGAATACTAATAAATTTAACTAAATACAGAATAAGTAGCAGAAAGGTATAGGAAAAATGCAAACTCTGGGCACTGATTGCCCCCAATGTTGGCTGCAGTCGAAATCGTCTGTAGAATACTGAATCATCTCTAATTTTGGCGTGATCGTCCGAGATTATACAGGATCGTCTGCGATGATCTGAGCTTGCTCCAGCTAAAAAATAATGAAGTTCCTGCAAACAAACTTGGAAAAATACAAAGGGAAATAATGATTTAAGATGGTCTAATGCAAATAGAACTCGTGTTACATGAAATTTCAGCCAGGGGTAGGTCAAGGGGGGTCCTAAGGTTTAAATAGAATTAGGAAGGAGGTTTGGAGGTTGGAGATCATCCCAATTTGGGAGATCTCCAATGGGGGAGGTCTCTAACCTCGCAGACACGCTTTTGCCCCGATTAGAGATGTCATTGAAACAGAAGCTAATTATGAACAAATTAGTTTGGGACGAGATCATCTGGATGTTCTGCTCCAGATGAATTCATTCGATCTAAGGCGATATCGTCTGATCGACGACAATATCATCCAATGGTCACAACAAATCCTAAAAATGGCATGGAAAATGAGGAAAGCGGTTTAACAGGCGGTTAAAGGGTGGTTCGGGGTTAAAATTCAAATTTTAATATTTACTAAAGTAATTTTAATTATTTGCTAAGGTTTTACTGTGCCAATTTTATGGTGCTACATTAGGTAAAAGCTATAGCATAGGAGGATCCCATATAGGATTGGCATAGGACCATCATAGACTGACCCAATAAGATAATCTCATTCAAATGCATAGGAAAACCAGACTGGTACAATAAAGAAAACCCCATCCATAAATACAAGGGAAGACTGAAAACCCATCCTACATGGGCTAAGAAAGCAAGACCATGAGTGAAACACCGGTCCCACTTAGCTTTGGAACAATATTACCCACCAAAATAAGCAACGTTCCCCAAGAAATCTATCAAGTAAAAATAAAAATCCAAATGTAGCAAGAAGAATCCCACAAACAACTGAAATCGAAACATGGCCTAGAAAGTGATCAGTAGACACTAGAGATCTCTGTAGGCCATAAGATATCTCTACAAATAAGACTAAAAACAAAAGTTGTAGGGGAAAATTCCAGAAACACCAGCCATAAATATGACCCATGACTGGAGTAAAACTGAATACAAGGATTTTCAATTGAGGCCTAAAAATTGTAGTAAATGATGAAGCACGAGGTCCATACCCCAAGACCTTTGAAACTATATAACCGAACCAACAAAAGATGACCACCTGCATCAAAAAAGCCCATAGTCCAACCAAAGACTGCATAGGGATGAAACCACAGAAGCTAGAGCCATAACTACACGAAAAAGCATAAGGTCCCACCCCAAGATCAAAAGACAAACTATAGAAAGAGGCTCCACCGAAACACCCATAAGAAAACAAATACTGGATCTACTGAGAGATCCCAGAGGTATTACAAAACCTGATCTGGAGCTGGAAGGGATGACCATATGTAGACATTGAGCACGGGCCCTCCCAAAGCCACAAAAAATATAGATAGTGATCTTGAGCAACAAGAACATATAAACAAATTCCAAACCCTCTTCTAGAAGCCAAAACCCCCCAAATGGGCTAGCAAAAATCCAACCAAACCAAAGGCACTTGGGATAGGGTCTCCGAGATGATCCATAAAGTTGTGAAGGTTCAGTCAAGCATGGGAAACAAGCTTGGAAGATCCTGTGAATCCCCACTTATAGCAAAATTTAGCATGGCATTTTAATTATGATATTTAATGATTTTGATGAGTTTAATATTTCTTTAATTGTGTCATAGTTTGATTGATCAAAACTGGGTGTCTATAGTTATTTCCATTGGATAGAGTGAGGGAGGGCATAACTAGTGAGAAGGTGATGTATGAATAACAAATATCTCAAAGAGTGTGAAAGATAAAAACATACACTATTAGTTCATTGCCTTCCATAAAGGAGGTTGGGATACCCTATGATATAGGCAGGCAAAGATGATCCATTGAAGTATGACCTTCACAAGTAGCACACAATTCTAACACATATATATAAGACCGTGGGGTCTCCAAATGAATATAATATGGTAGAGTCATGTGATGAAAACTCCTTGTAATGATAATCTTACAAGATGATAACTTCTTGTGACAACAATCTTAAAGGACGATAATTGCCCTTGTGACAAGACGATAACTTCTTGTGACAACAATCTTGCAAGATAACTTGTGACAACAATGAGATGACAACCTCTTATGATGACAACCTTATGAGACAACTTCTTGTTACAAAAAAGAAATGATAATTGACCTTCTAGAATGATTCTCTTATTGCTTCCTCATGAACAAAGTCTTCACTTAGACTGCTATAAAATTTATCCTAACCTACAATCGTGCACACACTAGTCCATGTAATCTACAAAATACACTTCAAGTAGCACAATGCATTTATCATTCAAATACACACAAAAGAAAATTCTATGGGAATAGAATTGGTATTGCCTATACATTAAATAAGTATATAACCAATATTTTGCATTTGTTTCCTTTTCTTATGGGCATCTTTACACTCTATTTCATTTTGCACATTATTCCGTCTTCCTCTTCTATTATCTTCCTATGCACACCCACTATTTCCTCTTCCTATTATCATTCCTTTATATACACGAGGTTGGTAGTTACATCCAAATTTACAATTTATCAAAATGGCTCATTCATAACTATCTTCAATTCGGATGCTCCTACATCATACTCATCGGGTAAGAGGAAATGTTTCATGATTGAAGCTTATAAACATTTATCAAAATTGGTAATTGAAATACCATGCTTAGAAATATTGGAAGCATTCATCCATGTTGTTGCATCAATTGCTTGGTTCTTCAACTTGATCATATATTCATAGTATATTTTACCTCTTGTTCTTTTGGCTACTCTAGAGTCTATCATTGCCTCTATTTTATCTCATTCCTTTTTTAGAAATTGTATTATCCAATATTCTATTGGAAACTCAATTGTGATATCTTCAGTACTAATTAAGGATTAGTTATAATAAGGATAAAAATATACCACATTAAAAATTGGTGAGATGTCTACTTCTTCAAGGAGTTCAATTTCATATGCATTAGTTGTAAATTTCTTCAAGACCTTACAAATTTTCTTCCAATTGAGTTTGTTATAAGTGCTTTTTGAGAATCATTCTTTCCATAAATGTGTCAAAACCAAACCTCTAGTCAAAAATTCTTATGTTCTTTTCTTGAGATCAACATGTTGTTTATATTTTATGACACTCTTTTCTAAATAAGCATTCACTTCCTTATTTAAGTCTTGTATGTTATCAACAAAGTCCTTTGCTACAACAATAGTTTTATATATACTAATTGTACTCCATAATTCATCTAATCCTCTTGGATGAATTATGTACACAATTTGGAATGGGCTTTTAGTTGTGCTTCTATTTATTGAATTGTTACATGTAAACTCTTCCTATGCCATAATGGTATCCCATAACTTTGACTTCCTTCCAACCAAGAACCTCAACAAATTTCTAAGGCTTTTGTTCACTACTTCAAATTTTCCATCCATTTTTGGGTGATAAGTTGAACTAAAAATCAATTTTGTACCCAAATTCTTCCATTAGATATTCCAAAAGTGACCTAAAAAGTTCATATCTCTATCTGATACAATGCTCTTCAGTAAACCATATAGTCTTATAACTTCTTGAAATAATAAATCAACAATATGAGTGGCATAATTCATTTTCCTACAAGGTATGAAATGTGCCATCTTTTAAAATATATCAACAACAATAAAAATTGAATCATTTCTGTTTTGTGTTCGAGGTAATCCAAGGACAAAATCCATATTTATGTCTTCACATGGTCTCTTTGGTATCGCTAATGGTTGATACAATCTACTGTTCTAACTTATTCCCTTTGCATGTTGACAAACTCAACAACATTGTATAAATATTCTTACATTTGAAATTATTCTTAGCCAATAATAACTTGCCGAAAGTTGTTTTAGAGTTTTATCTAGTCCAAAATATCAAACTATTCCCCCACTATATTTTTCTCTTATCAAGTTCTCCCTCTTTAAGTTTTTTCATATGTATAATTGGTGTCCCTTGATTAATAATCATTCTTAGATAAAATAATACATCCATGGTGTTATATACACTGTATTAGGGTCATTACAAGTTGCCCAAGCTTCCTTAAAGTCCAAATCATCAACATAAAGTTCTTTCATGGCATCAAAACCTATAACTTCAATATTCATTGCATTCATCAACAATATTCTTCTACTTAAGATATCAACTACCCTATTTTAACTTCCACTTCTATGCTTCAAAACAAATGAGTAACTTTGATATATTCCATACATTTAACATGTCTTTGGTTCAACTTGCCTTGATTGTTTATGAACTACAAAGCATGGTGATTTGTGTACATCACAAATTCCTTCAATAATAGATAATGCCTCCATTTCTTGAGTGCTTGCATGATGGCATAGAAATTTTTATCATACATTTATTATTTCTTCTTAGCCTCATTTATTTTCTCTCTAAAGTAAGCAATGGGTCTACTTTCTTGACATAAAACTCCTCCAATGGCAGTTTTGTTGGTGTCACAATCTACTTGGAAAACCTTGTTAAAGTCTGACATGCTAAAAAAAATTTCTTTGTGACTTTCTCTTTCAATATTTGAAAAAATATTTCTACTAAACTTATCCATTTGAACTCATGTCTACCTCCTTTCATTATTTTTGTTATTGAAGCACAAATTCTAATGAAATTTCTAATGAGCTTTCTTTGAAAACTTGTCAAACCATAAAAACAATTAGCTTCAAACATACTCCTTAGTGACAACCACTCTAAAATAGCCTTCACATTTTTTGCATCCATCCATAATCCATCCTTGGATTTGAAAAAACCTAAATATACCAATTTCTTTTTCATAAAACTATATTTATTTAAATTGATCAACAATTGTTCCTCCTACTTTTGTAAAACTAAACTTAGATGCATTAGGTGTTCTTCATTTCTATTTCTAAACACCAAAATATCATCCAAGTAGACCACTATAAACTTACCAAGAAAATACTTAAAGGCCTCATTCATCAACATCATAAAAGTACTAGGTGCATTTGTCAACCAAAGTGATATAACTACCAATTCATAAAATTCCTCTTTGGTCTTAAATGTAGTCTTCCACTCATTACCTTATATAATTTGAATTTTATGGTAACCACTCTTCAATTATATATTTTTGAAGAACTCAAATCCACTTAAATAGTCCAAGTCATCCATACAAGATAATGGAAACCTATATTTTATTATCATTTTATTGATTGCTTAGGAGTTCATGCACATACACCCTTATCCTCCTTTCTTGGGTGCTAGTATAGTTGGTATTGCACATGAGTTCAATATTTTCTTGATCAGCCCCTTGTATAGTAACTCTTGGACTTATCTCTTCTTCTCTTCATTCTCCATGGGTGCCATCCTATAAGGTGCCTTGTTTGGAAAACTTGCTCTAGGTATGAAGTCTATTTGATGATTAATGCTTCTCATATATGGTAACACTTTGGGTAATTCTTCCAAAAGAATATGAACATATTCTTACAACAAATCCTCCACTTCATATGGTATGTTGACCATATTATTTGTTGTTACATCTTCTAAGTGTTTACCAATGAAAGCAAAACATGCTTTCTCCTTCATTTGCTTCAAGAATTGCTTTCCAAATATTAGACAAATTTAAGAACTATTGCACGCCTCTTTTTATTTGACCTTCAATGGGCTTAATGCATAACTTTTTACATCATTAATAATTGAATAAGTGTTTAGTCTACCATAATGTACTATTTTTCTATCAAACTACCATGGTGTCCCAAAAAAATATGACATGCATCCATTCACATAATGTCACATAGAATTACATCATTTTAAGAAGTAATTTAAAACTTTACCATACATTGTTTGTCCCATTTTGTAACCAAAACACTTTGTAAGGATTTGGATGCTTCATCCTCTTCAAACCAAGTTTCTCTACCATATTTTTTATACTAAGTTGTTTGTGCTTTTGTTGTCCATAATCACCTTGCAACATTTGCCTCCCAATTTGCAAATCATTCTAAATAGGTTCCTTCTTTTCTTAGGTTTATATACCTTCTTTGTTGGTTTTAATCATAAGGTATTATCCTTGTTTTGGTTCCTCTATGTGCTTCGATGAGGTTAATATTTCCTTATCTACTTGTGTAACATTTCTACAAGATTCCTTTCTATGACCTTTATTTTGTTGTACTTGAGGGTATTCATATGCCTAATGGTCAATTTCTCTATATTTGTAACAATTTTTGGGGAATCATCTATCTCTTCCTCTCCCATAACCTCCTCTTTCTCTTAAGAAATGTCTAGCTTATCCCTCCTAACTTTGTTGTCCTCGTTTATTATTATTTTTTCCTCTTCCTCCCTCTTCCTCTACAATTACTTTGTTGCCTTTTACAACAAATTTTCCTCTACCTTGAGTGTATACTGATATGCATCTTCAATAGTTGTAATTTAAATTATACCAATATCATCTTGTATGGACAATCTTAGTCCATTTATGTATCTTTCCACTTTCTCCTCATCATCTTCTATATGACCTGCTCTTATGGTCAATTTATAAAACTCTTTTTTATATTATTTTACTCTTAACTATTTTTTCTTAAGGTTTTGGAGTCTTCTAAACAATCCAATTTGATAATCTACAAGTAAAAACTTAGATTTCAAATTTGATACAAGCTTTTCCCATGTTTGGATTCTATCCTTACCCTTTCGTTGTCTCTGTATTAAGACATGATCCCACCAAATTGAAGCATGCCCCTTTAGTCTTGTACATGCAACTTTGACCTATTTTAGTTCCTTTATAGATTTATAATCAAATAATATTTCCATATCTATTATCTAGTCTATTAACTCTTTTGGATTTAAACTTTCATTAAAATATGGAGTATCCATATTTGGTTTATGTCCCATGCTTGATATTGCTCAAATAAATTGTTTCTTTGGTTCTTCTCCTTGATTTAATCTCAAGCTTTTGCATCACTGGTTTCCTCCTATTGTCACTATTCTTCTCAAGATGAATACCTCTCCTTTGGGAAATCTCAATTTCATCTAGCCTAGCAGTAATTTATCTTAGCATTTTAGCTATATATGCTAATTAGGTTCCTAGACCATATATTCTTCCTCTTCATCATTAGGACATATTCCTCCAAATCATATTGTAAACCCTATCTAATACCAAATAATGTAGATAGTTGAACGAGGTCCATCAAAGGACCTCCTTCACAAGTAACACAAAATTCTAACATGTAAACATAATACAAGGGGGTATCTAGATCAATACAAGATGATAGAATCCTATGACAACAACACCTTGTGATGTAAACCTTATGAGATAATAACATATTATGATAACAATTTCTTGTGACAATAATCTTATGAGATAATAACTCCTTGTGACCATAGTCTTATGAGATGACTTCTTGTGATGATAATAAGCCAACATCTTGTGATGATAACCTTACAAGATGGAAGATTATTGTGATGAAAAATTCCCTTCTTCTAGAATGACTCTCTTGTTGCTTCCTCTTGAATAGAATCTTCACTTGAACTACTACAAAATTTATCCTCATTTGCAACCCTACATACACTAGTCCACACAATCTACAATATACAACTCAGGTAGCACAATGCATTTATCATTCAAATATACAAATAGAAGAAAACTTGAAGTGAATATAATTGGTATTACCTATATGTTAAATGAATTTACATCCAATATTTTGTATATGTCCCCTTTTCTTACAAATTCCTCCACACTTTTTTATTTAATTTTGCATATTGTTCCCTCTTCCTCTTCTCTTATCTTCCTATACACACTCATTGTTTCCACTTCATATTCTCATTCATTTATGTACATGAGGTTGGAAGTTACAATAATATTTGCAATTTATCAAAACATCTCATTCATAACCATCTTCATGTTGGATGCTCCCACATCATCCTACTAGGATTTGTAGCCAAATTTCAAGAATTTTTGCTTAAGGACTAGTTTCCAAGGTATGTTATACCCTCTACATATAGTCCAAATTTTATATATCCTTTCTTACTATATTATAAGGGTAGAGTAGAAGTAATTATCTCATTATGATTATTTTATGAATGGAATAATCCTTGATGCCCTAGGTGTCAAGTAATTTACTTTTTTTGCACTAGGATTAGCCCTAGCTTTCACTTTTATGGATAATCTTAGTATATTATAACTCTTTATAATTAAATTTTAATTTTTGTTTGGGTTAGGGTAGTTTCAACTTCGATTTTGAAATTATCACTTTACTATCTTGATTTAAGCATTTTGGTTTATCTTGTATTAATATGTGTAATTGTATAAGATAACAATTTTTTCACATAAACAATATCAAACTTGGAGAATATCTTTTTGTATGGTAGAATTCAATACCATGAAGTCTACCAAGTCTTCCATTTGGTACAAAGGTATAATTTAATACCTTGAGTTTCAAATATATTCCAACGAAGCTATTACCAAGAAAAAAATTTATATTTACACAAAGCTATTAAATAATTTATCTTAAGAGTCACCCTAACCTATAAAAATCATGATAGTGTTCTACTTATATGACTACTTAAAAATTAATTATGAACTACCTTACATGAAGCCCACCCTATGAATTTGTGGGGGAACTTTAGTGGCCATTCTACTTCTTGCATGCTTCTCAAGATTGGGTATTATTGGCACACCATAATGATATTCTTATGAATTTATGTCTAAATGTCACTCTTATCAACAAAATGCAAACTTACATATGCTCCTACACAAAAAATTAAACCTATAGGTGCACCTTGGTGTTTTTCATATGAGGACTTGATCTTATTGAAAATAATTTGCTCGTATCATCTAATGGTCATGAATTTGTCATTATTGCCACTGAATATTTCACAAAATGTATTAAAGCAATGTTCTTAGTATATACTACAAAATTAATCTCTCTAGATTCATCTTTCATCATATCATTTATTCATTTGGAACTCCTTCAACTATCATTTCATATAATGCCACATGTTTTTAAGAATGAGGATATCAAATAGTTATGTGAGAGGTATGAAGCACAACATCATCATATTACCATTGTATTTGTAAAAAGAGAACTAATAAGTGACTTGTAGGTAGTGGAGGGTCCTATCCTCCTAATAAAAAATAGTAATCCTTGGATAGGATGACAATGAGCCACATTGGCCAATGGTTTTAATTCCCTGCTCTCATGTAGTTTTTCACATTTTTGACATGTTTCCTCGTCATTTCCACTTGCTAACTTTCCCAAAAATATAAAATAAGGATAGAGGTATGATTAAAGGACATGTTTATATGTATCCCCCAAAGCATGAATATTGATAATCAATTGTATTGCAATTACCACTCTATAATTCACCATTGATAAAATTAATAATGAGAAAATAACTTATTTTATGAAAAGATAAAGGGTTTTTGGAATAAATCTAATCATCCTTATAATCAAAGGTTAGGTATCTATAACACCCAATTCCCTAACCATAAATAACAACATCCTAATCATAATTAGCAAGAGGGATGAATCATAATCGAGGTCAAGGGTTTAATCAAGGGGTCATCAAAAATATCAAAATCAAAGATACAATCTTGTCTATGGAAACCAAGAATATAACCAAGGAGGGCATTAGAATAATTAATATAAAAATAGTACTCATCCCCCAAACAAAAATATTGGACCAAAAATTTCCCAAAATGCTTCTCAAGTCATTCAAGTCTTTTCTCAACCCATGGAGAATACATTTGTAGACCACCAAATATGACTCGTTATGTTAACATTATGGAGGTGTAAAGAGAAACCATGGCATATTTGGAACAAATGATATTTGTTATTACTATAAGTGCATCCTAATATAAAAAGAAGTAACCTTCTAGGGATGAGAAAGAGAAGGATAAGGCTATAAACTTATTCAAGTAATGATTAATACAACCATAAATGATAAGATTCCAAACCCTCCTTTAGTAATTTGGGAACTTCCTAGAAATACAAAAGTGGGTCCAAGGCAATGAAATTACAACAATGGATGCAGTTGAGTTGGAGAAAACCGATAATTCCCTGCATGTCAAATGCTTTTACATGTAGTCCCTATTGTCTTACTTGTATAATATTTATGTTTTATTGGATTATTTGTTGACTATATTTCCTTTTTTGGACTTTGATCATTCTAATTGTTTGCTTTATGAGTCCATGTCTACATCATTATTGTATATTATTGACTATTGGTATATCTTGTGTTATTTTATGATGTTTTTTGTTGTTGAATTTGATTTCCACTTTAAGAGGTAATCTTGGTTAGTTGATAATTTTGACAAAAAATGACAATTTCATCATTCTTCGATCTTAATTTCTTTCATTTACATGATTTATGTTGCATTTTTCTAGTTGCTTTGTGTTTTTCATCCTTTTCCACTGGTTTTATTATTGCTAACATTGTTTACACTTATCCATTATGGTGACGCTATTGCTAGTAAAGGGGCATATGATGTCTTTAAGATTTTCTCTATTGTCTTGTTAGTACATTGCTTTAAGTGCCATAAAACAACTTCCTTAATACAACCCATGCTATCTTTCATAGCATGCAGTCAAACCATCAAGACAATATTTTTATTTTTTATGTACTAAAAACATTAACAATATTCAAAAACCGATTCAATCCATCCATCCTTGTTGTCTTCCATTGCAGTGGTGATTGTGCTTGTTGACACATTATATTTTTTTTGATACTATGATGTGTGTGCTTAGATCTTAGCAATAGTTACATTTGGGTTCTTATTTTACAAGGACTCCTAGCTTTGGGTGCATTGTAGTGCATATTTTTCCTATATTTTTGCTTGTGTTTTTGTCTTCCTCTATAGTGGTGGACATGTCTTGTTGACACATAACACTCACTAGATATGATAGGGCATAAGTTATATTGAGAGACATACCACTTGTGCATATTTTTGTTGGTGGGATACTCTTTGGTTTACCCTAAAGTAGTTGGTGGACATGCTTATTGACACGTTATGCTTATTGGATACCTTCTTATGGATCCCATTCGATTTTGCTATTGTAATGACACATCATGCTGGTTGGATATTACAATCCATTAGCCTATCCTATATTGGTAAGCATGCTTATGGATAAATCATGCTTCCTAGATATCATAAGGTATTTTAAAATTAAGGTATAGATCACCTCCTTTCTTTATTTGTGGTGTCACTTTGGTTTACCCCTACTACAATGATGAGTGTGCTTGTTGACACATTATACTTTTCAGATACTACATATTATATTTCCTTCCACTTGTAGTTATGGGTGTGTTGGTTGATATATCACGCTTATTAGATACTACATTGTGTTGTCTATAGATTACAATGGCATGAATGCTCGTTGACACATTGTGTGTTGGATATTACAGGAAGGTAGTCTAGGTTGAGATACAAATCACCAACATCTCTTGTTGCTAGTGTCATTGCAATCCTCCCCTTTGCAATTATTTATCTTTTGAGGTATTTATTTCTATTTTGTGCAAGGTTTCAGTAGATATGTTACATGTCTCTATTTATAATATGTCATGAAAAATCTTACTATGTTTTTGAATCTCATAAATGCTAAAAAGTAAAGTCATCCATACATCCAACTACACATGAAAATCAAGGAAAAAATAATGTAATAATAAAATAAAATATTACACGTTATAAAAAAGAGTGGACACATACACTATAAGTAGTGATAATATTATGTATATATATCAAACAAAATGTATGGTACATATGGGCACATCATGGTACAATGGGCATTAAGTGCCACAATCTTGGGCTACCTTGTATCCCACATACATAATCCTATTCCTAGATAATCTTGTGTACAATTTAGGAGGTGTCATTATAGCTATACAGAATCAATATCATATAAAAATGCAAGGGATATGTATAAAAAATTATCCCTTACCTACCTTTGACTATGTGTTATGTGCATATGCATCATTGTGGGATGTGACTAAACAAGATCAATATGACACAAACATCTTGAGACCCATTAACACTCCTCACACTTATGTTAAAGCTAGTTATACTAGTTTTAGTTGATGTTAAAAGGATCACTCATTCAAGTGTAATCCTCCACTGTCCCTACCTCATGCCTGAGCTTAAAATCCTATTTTCTTTATTGAATTTGGTAGGTAGTGTCATATCCTCTAGGAAACTAAGTCAAAATGGTGTCCAGGTGGTAGGCTTGACTATAAAACTTGGTTGTATACTTTGGAGGGTCATCCAATGATGGCAACATTGATGACAAGCTATCAAAATATAAAATAATGACTAGGATGATGCTTTGTAGTCTACTAATTATATCTCCTCACCCCTAAGTCATCTCTATAATCACATGGAAAGAAAATTAATATATCATCATCATGTATCATGTAGAATAATATAAATATATTGAGCTAAATCTAACTATGCATAAATAAAATAAAATAAATGTTGAGCTAAATCTAGGGTCAATCTCTATGGTATACTTGGATCAATAGGTTGTTATATATGGTTTTCCTCCCTTGAGAAGGATGTCTCTAGATCAACAACACCCACTCTAACCTCAGACATGTAGATTCCTCTATATATATATCCTCCTCAAATATATTTAATTTCTCCTCCAATGTAGTCTCCTTTGATAATTGCATCCTCCACTACACCCTCCTCAATATCCTACTACTCCTCATGGGTGTCTTCATCATTTCTCTATGTACCTATGGCATTAAATACATCATTCATATTTTATAGGAGTGCTAGGGGTCGTGAGTCACTATATATTAGCATACCATTGGCTAGTACCTAGTGCATGAGAGTTATATTTGTGGTCTTCATGGAATCTATTATCTCTATGTTGTGGGACCCTCATCACCTCTTGTTTTCTCTTAATGGAAATACCATATTGGTGGTTAGTTGCTTGTCATATTTGTTTCTTGATGTCTATGTTATATTTCCAATAGTGGAAGAGTCGCATCTAGATATGGGTCCTAAAACTATCTAAGGACCTGCCTGACCTATAAGGATCTACAATATTTGGTTAATGATTAAATGTGATGATTGTTGATCATACACCTAAAGAGATAAGGAAGTTTATAATAAAACTAATCCTTATTTATACTTGGAAATTTATCCATTTAATTAAATTTATTTTATAAATATATACTTCCAAGATGTTCAACCATGATTAATATTAGGTAATTCTATAACAAAAAAGTAGATTTTGAACCGCTTAATATTTTTCCAACATGACCAATTTTTAGAATTTAGGGGTTCCATACTTATTTAATTTTGTGAGTTATTTTTAAATAGATGTTTAACTAATACCAACTTATGGTCAAGGTTACTATATGAAAAATATGTAAAATTTTAAAGCTAAGACTAGGAATAGAGGTAGGACCATTAGGGAAACTAATTCTAACTTACCTCAAGATCATTGCACCTCTTATATTAGAGTCCTTTTCATATATTGATTGTTCAATTTATATATAATGAACCTAGACACATCTCTATGGTGCCATGGTGTCTACAAAAATGTTCCAAGAATGTGTATGTGTGTGTGTGTATGAGAGAGAGAGAGAGAGAGAGAGAGAGAGAGAGAGAGAGAATAGGTATCCATTAATCAAGATAAATATACCTATGACTAAGTATCAAGTGTATCTCCTCTAGGAGTGTCAATGGTGGTATGGGAGCATTGTGATATGAAACACTATAGTCAAGTAAGCAACTCAAGTTTGATAGGCAAAAACATTATATATTTTAGAGATTTATCTTCATAGAGCCTTATCCTAGACATGTGTATAATGCTTTATATCCCACATGCAACTCTTTATCTCCATCCCTCTTTTATGTTGTATCCTTTGTTTCCTTTATTTGTATTTTAAAGCTTAAACTTTGTCATCTACATCACATATTCGATGGAAATCTAGTTTCTAGCTCCACCTCTTACTATAGAGGGAGAATAAAACACAAGCAAATAGATAGATAAATTATGCATTCCAATTCACCCAAAGCTAGGAGTACTTGTAAAAGAACCGACATGCACCTACTATTATGATCTAAGCACACACATTGTAGTATCCAACAAATTACAATGTGTCAACAAGCACAATCACCACTACAATGGAATACAACTACTATGAATGGATTGTATTGATTTTTTAACATTGTTAACATTTTTAGTACATAAAAATAAAAATATTACCTTAATATTCTAAGTGCATACCATATGAAATATGACATGAGTTGTATTAAGAAAGTTACTTTATGGCACTTAAAGTAGGGTATTTATAGAAGATCTTAAAGACTTCATGATGTCCCTTTACTAGCAATAGCAACACCATAATGTTGAAGTGAAAACAAAGTTAGCAATAACAAATGCCAGTGAAAGAGGATGAAAAACACCAAGCAACTAGAAAAATACAACATAAATCATATAAATGGAAGACAGTAAGATCAAAGAATGACGAATTTGTCAATTTTTTGATCAAAATTACCAAGTGACCAAGATTACCTCTTAAAGTGGCAATCATAGTCAACAACAAAAAACCATCACAAAATGACACAAATACCAAAAGTCAATAATATACAAGAATGATGTAGACATAGACTCACAAAGCAAACAATCAGAATAATCAAAGTCCAAACTAAGGAAATATAGTCAACAGACAATCTAGTAAAATTTAAAAATTGTACAAGCAAGACAATAGGGGCTATATATAAAAGCATTTGACATGTATGGAATTGTCAATTTCCTCCAACTCAACTCCATCTATTATTTGTAATTTCATTGCCTTGGGCTCACTTCTATATTTCTAACAAGTTTCCAAATTATTAAAGGAGGGTTTGGGATCTTAGCATTTATGGTTGGATTAATCATTGCTTCAATAAGTTATTTAGCCTTGTCCTTATCTTTTTAATCCTTACAAGGTTGTTTCTTTTTATATTATGATGCACTTATAGTAATACAACAACTAGTTATTCCAAATATGCAATGGTTTCTCTTTTCACCTCCATAATGTTAACATAATGAGTTACATTTGGTGATCTACAAATGTATTATCTACATATTGAGCAAAGACCTGATTGACTTGAGAAGCATTTTGGGAATTGTTGGGTCTAAAATTTTGGTTTGGGGTATAAATACTATTTTTATTTTGATTGATCTAACCCTCTTCTTGGTTATACCCATGGTTTCCCTAAACATGATTATATCATTGATTTTGATAATTTTGATGACCCCTTGATAAAACCCTTGACCTTGATTATGATTCACCCCCTCTTGTTAATTATTATTAGGACCTTGTTATTTATGGTTAGGGAATTGGGTGTTATAGATATCTAATTTTTAATTATAGGTATGATTAGATTTCTTCTAGAAACCCTTAATCGTTTCATAAAATAAACTAATATTCTCGTTATTAATTTTATTAATGTCAAAATATAGAGTGGTGATTGTAGTACAATTGATTATCAAGATGTGTGCTTTGGGGGACACATGTAAACATGTCCCTTAATCATACCTCTATCCTTATCTTAGATTTTTGGGAAAGTTAGCCTATGGAAATGACAAAAAAAGATGTCAAAAATGTGACAAACTAGATGAGATAAGGGAATCAAAACCATTGGCCAATGTGGCTCATCGTCATCCTACCCAAGGACCCTTATTCCATATTATGAGGATGGGACCCTCCACTACCTACAAGTCATTTATTAGTGCTCTTTTTACAAATACAATGGAGAAATGATGAAGAAAATTATGTTGTACTTGATACCTCTCACACAATTATTTAACATGCTTATTGTTGGGCAAAATATTGGTTAGTTTTTTCTATGGTTCAATTAATTGCCTCCATTTAATTGTCAACCCAAGGTAGCTCGTAGTCTTGTGAGCAACTGTACAAAATATATTCTTATAATTTCTCCTTCGGAGATGAGTCCCTTAGATCATGGTTTGGGGGGGTATTTGGTATTCGTTGAAGTTTTTTTTATTCAAACCAATAATATTATCCTACATCTAAGAAAACATGATTGAATGCGTTCAAAAAATAAATTGCTACCTTGTTGGAAATCATAGAAAACATGGGAAATAACAGGGAAGTAAGTTAATCTATGAAAATAAATATAGAAAATAGGGGAAAATAAGGGAAGAACTCTATTGTAAGTGGTCCCACGCTTCCAATAGGTTCTGCCTACGGTAGATTTTCACCGGACGCTTAGAAAAATTTTAATAGGGAAATACTTAGGAGAATTTGATTAATACTACAAAAAAACAAATTTACAAGAAAATTTCGGGGCCTTCTTCAGGGGTGGCCTGCATATTTTTAAGATATGCAACCACACCCTATTACAATTCTCAAAACAAATTAGAAAATGATTCACTTTTACAACTGCCTGCTTAAATGAAGGAATCGGGTAAAATATCAAGATATTTCAGCATATTTGTTTCTAGAATATGTCTGATATTTGTTTTTCTTGATTTACATAAATCGTTCACGTAGCATCTGTAAAATGGGTGGCAAGTCATAGTTGATGATGTCTCTTTTTCGGTTTCAATGCTGGAACACTTTTTATGCTAGTTGCTTAAATTTTGCTCTGTTATATCGACCATAGAGTCATGCTAGAATTTGGCGTTAGTGGAAATCAGGAACCTTGTCTAAAGAATTGAGGAAGCAGGCGCCTTGTCAGCAGAATTCGGGAAGCAAACACCTAACAGGAATAAGCATTTTATAGGAAGTAGGCATCTAACAGGAAGTAGGCGCCTAACAGGAAGCAAACACCTAATAGTTAAGTGTCAAACAGAAGTCAGGCACTTCAAAGGAATTTGGGTGCTTGACTTCATACCTCACATTGATGTTTCGTAAATATTTTACCTTCATAAAATTGCAAGTGCCATGTCTGAGTGGGACCTCAACGAAAACATGCCAAAATGTAACAATATCCACTAAATCTACACAAAATACACTTAAAAACAAATATTAGATAACATGCAAAATAAACTATTAATTATATATATAATTTCCATAAAATATTTATATCTACAAGAATAAGTGTCGCACATTATAGGAAAAAGAGTATAAAAAATGAGCAATTTTGTGGCTCATCATCCCCCCATGCTTAAGGGGTGGCACATCCCTATGCCACTTTAAACTAGTAATTACCAGTTCTGTTTACAACATCCCAATAAGCCCTGTTGGTCTCTGTCCTTTTCTTTTTAGTGGCTTTCACTTTTTCCTTATCCTAGGGATTTCATCCCTTTAGTGCCTTGGGAGCGACTGTCTCCTTATCCTATTGTTTCTAGCGTTTGTTGCGTCAAATTGGTTGGATTGGCCCTACTCTTTTCTTGGGTGGTTCTCTAGTCCAGGCCACCTTGTCTTTTTTAGTATTCATATAATAACCAAAGAAACTAGTGGTATCTTTATGGAATGCAAGCTCAGCCATTTTCCAGTACTCATGGTGAAGGGGTAACTCTTCACCCATAGGCACTGATTCTTCATTGCCAAATGGGATGCTAGACTTCTTAGCAACCTTGGCTATGGTCAAATCTGCCCTTGTTGGGTCAAGCTCAGGTTCAACTTTAACATCTTTTTTTATCATCAGAGGAGTTTCGCTGCTTGATTCCATATCTGCAGGTTGCACAAGGCCTAGAAATCCCATCCTCATAAAATATGCCTTCATCGTTGAAGGCTCATCACCTACCGACCCATACAAACTCCAAAACTGCTCAAGTTGGGTAACTAGAATTTTCTTGGGAGGCCTTATTAATTTATTTTTGGCCTCTTTTTTTGTTTCCTTGAGTGCTTTCTTAGAGGTCTTCTTCCAATTATTCTTGTCTGCCTTAATCTCCTATTTAAGCTCCTCAATTTTTTTTTTTTGGGCAGCAAACAATTCCTTTGCTGCCTCCCATTCTTCATCAAAATCCAAATATTATTCTTTATTGGACTCGATGCCCAGTGCCTTCAACTCGACAACTCTTGCTCTGATTTTGGGTCATCGCTGAGATACCCTTATAGCTTTTTGCTTTGACCTCAGCTTTATTTGTTGTATCCCATGGTGTTTTGGTGCTACTATTGTTTCCTGGTCTACAGAAGATTCAGGCTACTGAGCCTCTTCTTCCTCTGCAGTAAAGTGTTGCTCGATTGGGAATGCTTCTTCCTCTTGAGGTTTTTTAGCCCCTGCATCAACTAGAGAGTGCTCTATATCTCCCTCTTTGTCTAAAATTTGAGGCTCTTCGACCTCCATTTCCTTCTCCTCTTCATCTCCTTTTTCTGTAGACTGTTCTAAATTTTGAGGTTCCTCAACCTCAACTTCATCCTCTTGAAGTACCTATTCTGTAGAAGGATACATGGAACATGGCTTCTCTACTTCCATTGCAACATCATCTCCTTGCTCTATTTTTATATCAACATGGGGCACCTCTATTACCCATTAGTCTGCACTATTGCATCTACTTTGGTCGACTGCTCGGTTCCCACTGCTCTACCCTACAATTGCAATTGTCTCTACAGTTACCAAATTTTTTGATACAATTTGTGCATCTTCAATGCAAATTCCTTTTGGGACTTCTGAAACAAAGCCCGTTCTTCTTTAAAATTAGCTTCTCAAATAGAAGCTTTCTATCTTAAAACCTGTAGTTGTTGCTTCAAATCCTCTACCTAGCATTTTGGTGGTGAATCCTCCATTGCAACCTCCTATTGAGGAGTTGAACCCTTGGAAATATCCTGCAAAGTCTGGACCAAGTACTCCTTGTTCATCTTATCAATCATTGTGTCATCATCGGATGAGCTCGAAACCACCCTTGATGTCTTTGTCCTTCTACTTTGAGTCCTAGAAGAAAATGGCATGAAAGGAGGACTTGTAATATCCTGCTTTGCCTCCCCTTTAAATTGAGGGGCAGTGGGAGACAAAGCTTGTCCTACTTCCTCCCAAAATTACAAAAAAATAGGGGACGAGGCTTCTCCTGCTTCCTCTGTATTTTCTACAAGCTAGGATGCAGGCATTATCTCTTCTCATTTTGTTTCCTCCTAGGCTGACTGTTCAGTCTCTACTGGCACCACCTCCTCTTCTTGTACCCTAGGTACTTTATTGTTGGCCTTTGTCTCCTCAAATTTCAAATTCCTTTGTGACTCTACATGTCGTACCAAGGCCAAAATTAGGCCATGGTGAGCTAGGGCAAAGGTTGTACCTATCTGGTATTGCCTGACCTCATCTCTAGGGGCACATATAAGGTAATTTTGGACATTGATTTTATCCCCATGCAGTATGTGGTTAAGAAAACAAAAGTGATTCACATTCAGTGTAGAGTAACTACCAGAGCATGTCAAGAATCATGTGATTTGTTCAAAAACTGCCCTCCAAAGCTCAAGAATGTGTTGTTTAGGCAAGCTAGTGTGTGTCAGGTGCTCGGTTGGTACCCCAAAGAATATCTATGCATAAAAAGTGAGGTTATGGCTAGTGTTTTATGACTGGACAAACTACAACAAATAACGATGGCCATGGTTCTCATTCGATAATTTTTTCTCTATGTTATTGGTTCTCAATAGTTGTAGTGTGTCTTATTCGAGAAATCCTACAAAATTCAAAACAAAAATTAGAAAAAATATATCTTCTTGGGACAACAAACATCACCTCCTTAGAATTTGGTTGATGTTAACTTTTAATTTTATCCACGATAGATTTGTCTTTGCACGTGCGTAGGGTGCTGACGTGGCTCGGGCCACATCCCAATGCTGACATGTTATTCTTTCAAGGAAGAAAATGATCGCAACAGATGGAAATCATGCACATTTTTCGTATGGAAATCAGGTGCCTTCTTTTCGAATTATGATGCACAGGTGCCTTGGAAATTGAAAATAGACACCTTAGGAATCAGGCACTTTGCTTAACATGGGAAGTAGGCACCTTAGCAATCAGGTGCTTATACCTAACATGGGAAACATGTGCCTTAGTAATCAGGCGCTTATGTTTAACATGGAAAGCAGGTTCCTTAGTAATCAGGCACTTATGCCTAACATGGGAAGCAGGCGCCTTAGTAATTAGGTGCTTATTCCTAACAAGGTAAATAGGTGCCTTAGTAATCAGGTGCTTATGCCTAACATGGGAAGCATGCACCTTAGTAATCAGGCACTTATGCCTAACATGGGAAGTAGATGCCTTAGCAATCAGGCGCTTATGCCTAACATGGGAAATAGGTGCCTTAACTAATGGTCGGGTGTCGTACTTATAAAACAAACTTTATACAAACTCATTTTTTTTGTTTTTTTTTAACACTATGCTAAGAATATTTGGTGTCAGTTTTCCAAAATTTGGAATTCAGGCACCTTGTTGGAGAACCAAAAATTAGGCGTCGGTCTGCTAGAAGATGGGATGCAGACGCCATCTTCATAATATGTTGGGAGTCAAGCATCATGGATCATATAACATAAATCATGTGCCTTCTACCACAAAACGAGAATCAAGCACCTTCTACTGTACAATGGGAATCAAACGTCGTCTATCGTATAACGAGAATCAATCACTTTTCCCATAATTAAATAGAAAACATGCACTTCTCTTTATTCAATGGGTGTTGAATTTTCCTTTTATGTGCACTATAAGGTTGATCATACCCTTCAGTGCTTATGATTGAAGAATAGGAACAAAATCAGCATGCACCCCTAAACTGGTAGTTGAGTGTTTTATTATCCATAAAGACCAATATAAACACTCTTGTGCAGATTCGAGTTTAGTATTCCCCTCTCTAAGTGAGGACTAGCTACTCCTACTGCAAGCAAATTCTCTTAAAAATCTTAGAAGGTGCAGGTTCATGGATCCTATGTTTGTTAGACCTAGGTTTTCCATGCTGCCTAACAACAAACAAAAACACAACTAAAAAAAAACTTTGAAAGAATAATTGTATTTGGAACTATATAGATTATGTCCACATATTACTGACTCAAGATAAAATTAGAATCAATTGGGGTCTCTCCCATGCCTAATCTAAACTCAATCATGTATGCTTCAAATACACGGTATGGACACAAGCGATGGTCATTGACTGTTAAGGTAGTGTTGTTATCGTCTATTGTTCTGATCCTTACAACCCCATTGTTGATAACTTTAGTCACTTCATATGGCTCCATCCAACGCTACATGAGTTTGCTCTTTCTTTCCTGGAACCATAAATCATAGAGTAATTTCCATTCTCCCACTTTAAGCTGCTTTGGCCTAGTGTGGAGGTCATGCCACTTGACCCTTTGTTTTTTGATGATATTTATTTTCTGTAGAGCATCAAGGCAGTATTCATCCAGCTGATTAAGCTTCTAAACTCGTTCTTTATGTGCATCATCCATTTTTATATTCAATTCTACAACAATCCTAAGTGTTTTTATTTCAAACTCTATAGGCATCATAACATTTTTCCCATAGACTAACTGAAATAGTATAAAACTAGTAGTAGTCTTCCATGTGGTCCTATAGATCCACACTGCTTCTGGTAATCTAGTAGCCCAGTCTTTCCTATGTTACTGCACTATCTTTGTTAGGATATATTTCAACTATTTGTTGGTCACCTCAACTTGCCCATTCTCCTGTGGATGGTAGGGAGTGGTTTTGTTATGCCTAATTTTGTATTGTTGCATGAGTTCTTGGATCATCCTCGAAGTAAACTGAGGTCCTTGATTAGTTGTGATCTCCCTTGAGATCCCAAATATTATAAAAATTTATGAATATAAGAAATCTACTACGATTTTCTTCTTTGAATCATGTAAAGCCTATATTTCAATCCATTTTGTCACATAGTCAGTAAAAACTAGGATATACCTCTTACCTCTTGACTGCGGATTAATAGGTCCTATGAACTCCATTCCCCATTTATCAAATGGGTCAATGTGAACATGTGGTTGGAGTGGCAGCTCATCTCTGAGAGTAAGTTTGTCCATCCTTTGACATTGATCACATTGACTCACATGTTTGGTTGCATCCTTGAATAGTGAAGGCCAGTAATAACTAGTCTGAAACACTTTATATGCAGTATTTTTTCTTACAAAATGGCCACCACAAGGTTCATCATGGCAAGCCTTCAGTATTTCATCCCCAGCAACACATCTTCTCATGATTTGATCAAGCCCTATTTTGAATAGGCATCCATCAATCCATGAGAAATCTACACTTTTTCCAATTAAAGTTTATTTTTCACAAGGTAAAAGTACAAGGGATACTTTACCAGTGGCTAAATAATTAGCCATATTTGTGTAACAAGGTATATGATCATTCACAACAAACAAATGCTCATCTAAAAATTGGTCCTCTATAGCTGCATAGTCTAGAGGTGTCAATCTGGACAAGAAATCAGCTACCACATTGTCCTTTCCTGGCTTATCCACTATTGTCACATTAAATTCCTACAAAATCAATAGCCATCTGATAATTCTACCACTAATCCCAAGTTTGTTTGTCAAGTATCTGATCACTGAATGGTCAGTGTGTACAAAAACCTGATAACATGTAATGTAATAACAAAATTTGTTAAGATAATGTATTACTGCAAGAAACTCCTTATCTGTGACAGTATAATTAAGTTTAGCACCTATGAGGTTTTTGCTAACATAATAGATGGTATAAAAATCATCACCATATTTCTATCCTAGTACTAAGCCTATTGCATTGTTAGATGCATCAACATATATGTGAAAAGGTATGGTCCAATTTGGACCTCTCAGCACTAGAGTAGTAATTAGTTTTTCCTTTAAGGTGTTGAATGCTTGTTCACATTCTTTAGTCCAGACAAACTCTACATATTTAGTTAACCATGTGGTAAGAGGTTTACCAGTTTTTCTAAAGTCTGATATAAACCTTCTATATTAATCGACTAATCCTAGGAAATTGTAGATATCCTTTTGTGTTTTAGGAGTAGGCAAGGTTTGGATGACTTCTATTTTTTTCTTGTCTACTTTGATCCCATCTATAGAAAGGTGTCCTAAAACTATCCCTTCTTGCATCAACATATAACATTTCTTATTGCTTAAGGATAGGTTAGTTTTCTCACAATGTTTAAGTGTATTTTCCATATTTTTTGTGGTAGTTTCAAAAGTTTTACCATATACAATGAAATCATCCATGTATACCTCCATAGTCTCTCCAATCATATTAGAAAAAATGCTCAAAATTTTCCTCTATAAGGTGGTAGGTGCATTGCATAGACCAAATGGTAAAACTCGGTAAGCAAATGTCCCCCATGGACAAGTGAAGTTGGTTTTTTCTTGATCTTCTTCCCCTATTTGGATTTGATTGTATCCACTAAACCCATATAGGAAAGAAAAATACTTCTTGCCTGTTAAGGTGTCAAGGACCTGATCTATGAAGGGTAAAATGAAGTGGTCTTTCTTGGTTGCTATGTTTAGCAACCTGTAATCAACACAAATTCTCCACTTTCCATTCTTATTGGCCACCACCACTAATGGTGATACCCACTCACTATTTGAAATGGGGTCGATGAATCCAACTGTGAGAAGTTTTTGTAACTCTATTTTGACAATTTTTTTCATAGTTGGGTTCATTCTCCTCTATGGTTGTATTATTGGTTTAACCTGGTCTTCCAAATATATCCTATGAGTATATGTCTTAGGAGATATTCCTCTCATATCAAAAAAATCCCAAGCAAAGGCATCTTGATGTCTTTCCAATATTTATTTCAATTTGGTTTGTTATTCAACTGTCAACTTGTTATCTATATTCAACATTCTACCAGGTGCAACTTCTATTTGCTGAATATGGTGGTCTTTTCCTCCCACTAATGGCAACTCAGAAAGAAGACAAGAGAGTTCTCCCTAAAAAATGTGATATATCATTCTATCCTCATCATTTTTATATCCCAAATCATCAAGTGTCATGACATATTCGATCATTGATAGACCACCAATATTTTGATTCTCATCTTCAAGTTCTCCCAATAAATCTACAGACTATGCAGGTGGATGCATGATCAATTTATTTATATTCTAACCATATGAAATGGTCATTTTCCCATCTCTACAATTTATTTAAGCATAAATTGTTGCCATCCAAGGTCTACCTAAGATTAATGGGTATCCACCTAGTCCAAACTTAGATTGCAACACTAAAAAATCTGTTGGATACTCCCATGCATCCACTGTAATAGTGATATCTTCTAGTATTCCCTCAGGGAGTACTGTAGACCTATTTTACAACTACAAAATAGTTTTAGTGGGGTTCAGATTAGTCAATTTTAGTTTTTACATGGTCTCTTGGGGCATGACATTGATGGTAGCCCCCAAATCTACTAGTGCATTGGGTAAAACACATCCTTCTATTTTTATAGTCAGCTGAAGGCTTCCTGGATTTGAATACTTCTAGTTGTAGGTATTCCTTAACATAAGGTCAGCTAACTGACCTACCAAACTGATTGATTTGGCTGGTTTCCTCCATTGTTTCTTGAGGCACAAATCTCTTATGGCCTTACCATAGATAGGAATGTCTTGGATGGCCTTAAAGAGAGGTATTATGACTGTTAAGTTTTTTAAACTAGAGAGGATATCAAACTTTGTTTGTATTGGTTTCTTGGGTTCCTACAACCTTTGTGGAAAAGGTGGAACCTTATCTTTGTTATTCACAAGTGTTGATTCTTCTTCTACTTCCTCTATAAGGGGTGATTCCTCTTTTCCTATCTCTATGTGTTCCTCTTCTTCTACAAGAGGAGTGACTTCTACACCTAATTGTTTTCCTGACCATAACTGGATAGGATCATAATCTACTATAATGCTATACATAGGGTACATCTCATTTTCCATCTAATAGGTTGGCTGTTGTTTGTTATTTGGGTTTGTTGTAGGCTATGCTGGTAACTGAGTTCTTGAAGCTAGAGGAGCAGGTAGACTTGGTTGTAGTGGAGCCAGAGCAGTATGTTATGGATATTGATTCCAAGCATTCTGGTTTCTCCACTACTTCCTAGGTTGTTGGTATTGCATCCAAGGGTAAGGCTTGTAAGGATTTGCTCCTTGGGGAAATGTATTCCAAGGTTATTGCCCATACCAACCCATATTGGGTGGCTAGGCTTGACCTTGGTTCTGGTAATTACTTCCCCCATAAGAGGATATTCCTAATTACATATTGTTACCCATAGGAGGTTGTTACCAGTTCCTCCTATTACCCATGAAGTATGCCTCTGCTACTTTAAGTTCCTCTTTAAATTTCATTAACTATGGACACAACTTCGTTTTATTATCCTTCTTACAGATAACACACACGAACTTTATTTTTTGGACACTCATTTCTAGGGTGTTTGCCTCTGTATTTAGGATAGAAGTAGGCCAAAGTTACCTCATTCTCCTAATTATTTCTCTCAAGTAGAAGGGTATCCATTTGAAGAGCCATAGATGATAACATTTTGCTCTTAAGGTCCTCCAGTATGTTGCCTATTTCTGTTTTAGTGACAATAGCTGACTGTTTAACATTTTTAGGGGTCAACTTACATTTTCTTCTTGAAACATTTTGACACAACTGTCGAATATCATCCATTTGATATTGGTAAACATATTCCCAAAGATCATGTTTAAAGCTTCCAAGGATTCATTTGTCAGTCCTTTCAAAAAAATGCTTCTTAGGGACCTATCTTCTAGTTTTGAATGGGGTGATTTTTGTAAATTGAATCTGAATCTATCCTAATATTCTTCCATAGATTCCCCTTTCTTTTGTGTCATGTCTAGGAATTCCTCTCTAGAATCTCTTACTTTGCCAAAATATTGATACTGATCTAGGAAAAGTTTCTTCAATTGTTGTCAAGTAGTTATCTGTTTATCCCCTAAGCTGATGAACCAGCGCAAAGCTGAATCATCAAGAGTGGAAGGGAATAATTTTAGTTTTTTAGAATATGTGATGCAATCCACAAAGTTTTGCATAAAAAATCAAATGTAAATAGGAAAAGATCTTAAGGTAGGCAGGAGAGATGCGTTTCATCTTATGATATCCTCCTGCCTCTCCTTTTGGAAAACTAAAACTAGTGGATGTTTCCTTTGGATTTTCTACCATTCTACCCACTACTGGAGTTTCTATCCCTATTGCGTTCAAAGCAGTTGTCAATGCTTCTAGTTCGTTTATTTTATCCTTAAGAAGGATGTATAAGTTAGTATTTGAGATGGTTTTGTCTAATACTACTTGCCAACGTTCGACATTCAGTAAATCTTCCTCGGATTGAACTCTACTTATCTTTGATCCTACTCTAGTATTTTTTTGGATTATTTCGAAAGGGTCCTGTACAAATAGTGGGTGTTCTCGCCAGTGCACAGGTGGAGATTGTGATGGTGAGAGTTTAGTCTCAGGTTCAGATTCTACTGAAGCAAAAGGATTCTAAGAAACTTCTTTGTTTTTGACAAAATGATCGTTTGGTCCCCTATTCTTAGGTGGACTCATACAAAGTTTTAGATGAAGGTTTTTGGAGAAAACAATCTAAACTACTTCTACTATGCTTCCTTTAAAACAAGAAATTATAATGGCTACTCCCCAGCAACGGTGCAAAAATATTGGGAAAAACATTGGTTAGTTTTTTCTATGGTTCATATAATTGTCTCCATTTAATTGTCAACCCGGGGTAGCTCGTAGTCTTGTGAGCAGTCGTGCAAAATATATGCTTATAATTTCTCCTTCGGAGATGAGTCCCTTAGATCATGGTTTGGGGGGTATTTGGTATTCATTGAAGTTTTTATTCAAACCAATAATCTTATCCTACATCTAAGAAAACATGACTGAATGCATTCAAAAACTAAATTGCTATCTTGTTGGAAATCACAGAAAATAGGGGAAATAATAGGGAAGTAAATTAATCTATAAAAATAAATATAGAAAACTAGGGGAAAAGAAGGGAAGAACTCTATTGTAAGTGGGCCACGCTTCCAGCAGGTTCTTCCTGCGGTAGATTTTCATTGGATACTTAGACGAATTTTAACAAGGAAATACTTAGGAGAATTTTATTAATACTGTAGCAAAATAAATTTACAAGAAAGGTTTGGGGCCTTCTTCAGGGGTGGCCTACATATTTATAAGATATGAGGCCACACCCTATTACAATTCTAAAAAAAAATCAGAAAACGATTCGCTTTTACAACTGCCTGCTTAAATGAAAGAATCAGGCAAAATATTAAGATATTTCAGCGTATTCTATTTCCAGTATACGTCTGATATTTGTTTTGTCTGATTTACATAAATTGTTCATGTATTAGCTAGAAAATGGGTGGCAAGTCATATTTGATGTTGTCCCTTGTCCGATTTCAATGCTGGAACTCTTTTTATACTGGTTGCTAAAAGTTCGCTCTGTTCTGTCGATCAAAGTCGTGCTAGCATTTGGCGTTAATGGAAATCAGGTGCCTCGTCTAAAGAAGTCAGGAAGCAGGCACCTTGTCAGTAGAAGTTGGGAAGTAGGTGCCTAACAGGAAAAGGTGCCTAACAGGAAGTAGACGCCTAATAGTTAAGTGCCAAACAAAATTCAGACGCTTCAAAGGAATTTGGGTGCCTGACTTCATACCTCACGCCGATGTTTCGCAAATATTTTGCCTTCATAAAATTGCAAGTGTCAAGTCCGAGTGGGACCTCGACGAAAACATGCCAAAATACAACAATATTCACTAAATCTACACAAAATACACTTAAAAATAAATATTAAATAATATGCAAAATAAACTGTTAATTATATATATAATTTCCATAAAATGTTTATATCTACAAGAATAAGTGTCGCACATTATAGGGAAAAGAGTAAAAAAATGAGCAATTATGTGGCTCATCACTTATTCTTAGAACATGTGGCATTATCCAAGATGATAAAAGGAATGCTAAATGAACAAGTGATATGATGAAAGATGAATCTAGAGAGACTAATTATGTAGTATAAAATAATAATATTGTCTTAATCCATTTTGTGAAACATTTAATGGTAGTAATAATAAATATATGATCATTGGATGATAAGAGCAAAATATTTCAATAGGATCAAGTCCTTGTATGAAAACACCAAGGTGCATCTATAGGATTAAGTTGTTGTGTAGGAGTGTATATGAGTGTGCATTTTGTTGATAAGAGTCACATTTAGACATAAATTCATAAGAATCTCTCTCCATGGTGTATCAATAGTACCCAATCTTTAGAAGTATGCAAGAAGTAGAATGAACACTAAAGTTCTTCCACAAGTTCTATTGGGCTTCATGTAAAGTAGTTCATACTTCATTTTGAAGTAGTCATCTAAGTAGAATACTATCATATTTTTTATAGTATAGGGTACTTCTTATGATGAAATGTTTAAAGCTTTTTGTAAATATGAATTCTTTCCTTGGTAATAGATTTGTTGGAATATATTTGAGACTCTAGGTACTGAATTATACCTTTGTACCAAATGGAAGACTTGGTAGACTTTATGGTATTGACTTCTATCATACAAAAATATCTCCTCCAAGTTTGATATCATTTGTGAAAAAAAATAATTATCTAATACAATTACACATATCAATAGAAGATAAACCAAAATGCTTAAATCAAGATAGTAAAGCAATAATTTCATAATCAAAGTTGAAATTACCCTAATCCAAATATAAATTAAAATAGAGCATTAAAGAGTTATACTACACTAAGAATATCCACAAAAGTGAGAGTTACGGCTAATCCTAATGCAACAAAAGTAAATTACTTGACCCCTAGAGCATCAAGGATCATTCCATTCATAAAATAATCATAATGCAATACTCACTTCTACTCTACCCGGCTTGTAATGTTACCATAGTAAGAAAGGAGATATCACACTTGGACTAAATGTAAAGGGTGCAACATGCCTTGGACACAAGTCCTTAAGCAACAATTCTTGAACTTTGGTTACAAATCCTAGTAGGGCATCCCAACCTCCTTTATGGAAGATAGTGAACTAGTGGTGTGTGTTTTTATCTTTCCCACCCTCTGATTATTTATTATTTATCACCTTCTCACTGGTGATGCCCTTCCTCATTCTATCCAATGAAGGGTGACTACAAACACCTAACTTTGGTCAATTAAACTTTAACACAATTTAAGCAATCTTAAACTTATCAAAATCATTAAAAATCATATTTAAAAGGTTTAGCTAAAATTAATTATAAATTAACTTAAAATTTCGATGAAAAATCATTTTCAACAACAAAATATTAAATAATTTGAACAATGACACTTTCATATAATCAAATTTTTAATTAAACTATAAAAAACATTATAAATATTTATTAAACTTATATATTATCGCTTTTAAAGATCATTATAACATGCTCAGTTTCTCACTTTCACTTAAAGGTTTGTATATGGCGCTTTTCTTCCTTACCACATAGTTTTTATATGAAAATCTTTTATTTTCAAATTTATTCAAAACTATATGAAATAAAATAGTTAAAAGCAAAAAGTTGCTACTTATATTTGCTCCTTATCTTACGACCTGCTTACACTCGCACTCGTACTTACTCCTCACCCATATTTTTAATTATTATTTATTTAAAATATTAAAAATTATAATTGAAATCCAGACCTTACCTTGCAATGCATTTTCCTTCCAATTTCATATATCAATTTAATTTTCTATATATTAATAATAATATGATCACCTTTTGAATTTCATAAAACAATGAAAAATGTTTGGCCAATCATTAACATTTTGAAGAGGGGTGCTCTCTCTTTTGTTTTTCCAACACACCTATTTGGGAGTTTTTTTTTTGGGGGGTAAACTTGAGATCCAAACAGTGCTTATCCATAAAGCATTTGATAGGAAAATACTAGATAGATTTATTTATTTATTGAAAAAAACACATGGTCATTAAGCTCAAACCAATATATATAAAAGATGACAAAAAGGTATCCCCATTCGTTCGTCCTTCCGAAATGACAAGCACCTCTTTCACACATATATCTCATTTATTAGTGTAGTGAACTATGTATTTCGGTAGCAGGTATTCTGATTTCTGAAGTACCAGCACGCTACTTGACCCTCCTTCCTTGTAGTCCACATCTTTCTCTCCTACTAAAGCAGAGGAGAGGAGGATCATTCCCCCGCCTTTACTATACGGGATTGAAATATTAGGATCAAGAGCTGTGTATACACCTTCGCCATACGCACGCCCATGTCGTACAGCCACTCCCTGGCCCCCAATTTTGAATCCTTGTTCTATTATCTTCTCAATTGCGTCTTTGTTTGTTCCGTGAAACACCAGCATCTCCTGCACGCTCTTCTTATGCTTCTCAAATTCCTCCTTTGCATTCTCGTACCGCTTTTGCAACATTTTGTTCAGGATATGTTCCACCTTTATTACCTGATCATGACACTTGAATTCGGTTACTTCATCAACGGGAAAAATGGAAAATCAATCCGAGAGAAGAGTAGTCCACACTTACTTTGTAGTCATTCCGGCTAGACATTCTAAAAAATTGTGACTCGGCCATTCTAAAATGATATTCAGCAGGATTATCGTCCCCACCATAAGTTTGAGAGAGTTCATACTGGACCCGCGTGAGGTTTTGGTTATTAGATGAGATTCTGGAGGCCATGACTTTCGGATCGAAGCCCAGGTTTTTGTAGTGCACTATATATCGAGGGATGGCTTGACGAGGATCGTATATCACGAATTCGTCATAGAGTGTGCCTCCTTTTTCCTTTCCCTCTCTCTTTGAGAACAATGAATCGTATCCTTTCTTATTGATGGTCTCTTTATTCATCTCTGGATAAGCTTCTTGCACCCTGGCCAAATAAAATGGCGTAAAGCTTAGGGTCATGTCTTTCTTGTACAATCTTCATTGCGCAAATAAGAGAAAATTATAATGTAATAAAAACAAAAGCCTTGTGGAGCACCACTTACGTCCACGTTGCACCAAGAAGAACCTCGCAAAGCAAAAGTTTGTTGCTTCCTTTTGTATAGATTTGCTGAGCACTCTTGGAAGAATCAGTTGCAAAATAAATCCCCTGTTACAGAAATGGAGTAAATTTATAATGAGATTATTGTGACAAAAGATAATTTCAATGCGCTGTACTACGGAAGGCAAACTTACTTGTCCAAACATATTGTTCTTATCTGCGGATGGAAGTTTGAAGCCTTGGTGGAGGATCCCATTAATAGCTTGGTCACTGGTTCCATGGAATAAAAGTTGGGTAGGAGCTGTGGGACTAATAAGGTTCTTCTGAGTCTCTAGGAATTCGATTTGTAATTGCAGATTAGGTACCTTTTCAATCTTGGTCACAATGGGAAGTATTCCATGTTTTGGTTGAATGAATTTTTCTGTTCGGTCTCTTACCTGCAAGCATTTGCATGATATTTTGCTTCTAAATATCATAAATAGGATAATCTTAATTCTGAAAGAAGCAAATCTAATGCATAAAGAAGACAGCATACCTGCCAATATTCTGCAGCGGTGTCACCTTCAGAATCAAGCTCTATGCGCGCTACCTGTCCTGTGTCATCCTGCGATTTCAATCTAGCGATTTCCTTCTCTAGTTCTTCTTTTTTCATTTCCAGTTCCTTTCTCTCCCGCTCCTTTTCTTTTATGGCTTTTTCTTTTTCTATCCGAGTACAAAAGTCACATGGATTAGCTTTACAGTTTTCATGGCATTTGCGGGTACATGGGTGTCCACATTCCAGTACCCTGGGACAAGAATGCATACAATGTAATCCCTCCTTCTTTGTGACTCGCCAGCACTTGAAAACCTCTGTATGTCCACATTCATCGAAGGTATAACTTATTTCCTTCAAGCAAAGCAGATCTTCCTCGTCTGCTGAGCACTTCTTTGATGCTGGGTGCCCGCAACTTTTGAACTCAAATTGGACTTCTATGGAACACGAGGGATGGTCGCCGTAGTGACAGGTAGACTGGCAATAATGATTACATTCAAGAATAGCTGTGCAAGGCTTATTGCAGAGAAGAGGACTGAAAGAGTGGACGTCTTTATTACATACTTCGAAAGGAGGATTGGAAGTATGCCTTGGGCAGCGCAGATATATCTGCTCACCTAAACATTTTTTATCTTTGAAATAATCGACCAGAGTTCTCCAATGAGGTGACTTCTCCACAAATGTAACGTGATTCCCGCAAAAATAAAGAGCTCCTCTTGCTCTGGAAACTGCGACGCAGAGTCTATTTCGTTTAGACAGGTATCCGATATCTCCATCCTCGTTGGACCGTACAAGGGATACGATCACAACCTTATTCTCTGACCCCTGAAGATCCGACAAGCAACACATCATGCCAGAAGAATTTCAACATCAAAATTACTTAGGGCACTGCATCAGTCTTAACAAGCATGGATGGTGATCTTACTTGAAATCTGTCAATTGAATGAACCTCGACGTCCTGAGCGCCTGGCCATTTCTGCAGCTTCTCCCTCAGCAACATCACCTGCCAAGAGGCAAAAGAATGTGCATACACGGGACAATGATGATCAGTCGTCTAATTAACAGTGGTAGGTTCTACTGAACCTGCTTTTTACGACTTTGCTGAAGTAAAATAATAATGGAGGCATACATACCTGTCCATTATAGGCTGCAAGGACAGTTATGTGCTCTGGGTTTTCTCCTTCGGCTATCATCCATCTCAAAAGCGCAAGCACCATGTCCGCTTCCCTTTGGTTTGAATAACTGCGGTGATGTCTAGTCTCTGGATATGAATGAGACCAAAAGTACATTGGACTCATCATACAAGTAGGTTCTTTGTTTCTTTCTCCCGAAAGAAGTTTTGTGTTTGAACGGACATGTGGATATATTGGTAAAATCATAGGTAAAAACTCCTCCCTCATGCGACTCTGTACAGCAAGGCATTGGAAGGGCATCTTGTTGTGTTCAACAAGTCTTTCAAACATTGATACTGCAAAATCATGCCTGAAAATCAACCACTGTCCATGTCAATATATGATTTCTCATTTGCTGAATTCATTATTTGAAAATGGAAGTTATCCTATCAGAAATATGAGAAAATATGCAAGGTGAAACTATTGTTCTGTTGGTTCCTAGGTTGCTCTAAGCGTAGCATAGTAGAAGGGGCAAAAAAAAAACATCAGTGCTATTTCATTCCATTTTTATTCTTGTCTATGTCCTTGCATTTGACTGCGTAAGACTGATATAAATTTAAGTAATTCTGTCAGAAAGAGAGTTTAAGAGTGGCGATTAACACTAAAACTAATACATATACTTAGCACGCTAGCACAACCATATTTGTTATTGCTGGCAAAAAATAACCCTTTGTCAAGTGGGCACTTCCACATGGTTTTGTACATAGAAAATCACGGTCATTTGGAGGTTGGATCGACAATAGTTGAACTTTCAATTTTCCCCTCATTTTAGCTAGAACGGTTCCCATCTACTACAACATAGAATTAGATCCAGTTTAAGCAGATAAAGAGAGGAGGCACATACGAGCGCTCGAGTTCATAGCAGGCTACATGAGGAGATAACTGGCAATGATCACCAATGAGAATAAGATGCTGGACGCTAGGTCCAATAACTGCTGAAACCTGAGGTTCCAAAATCTCTGAAGCTTCCTCTACAAAAACAATTGATGGTCGCAGCATTTGAATCACATTGCGGTACATGGCTGCACCCTGTAAAGCTTGGGGCTTTATTAGTCGGAAGCAAATATTACAATAAATTGGGGAAAAACAATAGACGCTAGCCATTTGTGTTTAGGAACCGATGGGGATAAGAAAACATACAGCAGTTGTCATGCCCACTATCTGTGAGCGTTCAAGCACTCGAAGCTGCCTCAACTCCCTGATGCGCTTGATAGCCCCACAGATTTCATCGTATTCCTTTTTCAAATCTGCAATCTTTTTTAAACCCACCTCATATTGGGTTTGCAAGATCACGTGTACTAATAATACACGGTGTTGTTCATTTAGGCTCCATGGATTTTCATTTAGCAGCCATCGGTATTTGTTTATGTCTATCTGCAAAGCAAAATGAAATCAACTAGAATCTCAGAATACAAATTCGTAATTTAGGGGCCGATTAGGTTTAAGAAACTTACATGCAAATTGACTCGTTTAGAGAACAAATTGCCACTGTCTTCCATTCTAAAATGAAAAAAGTTTTCTTCTAGCCATGATCTGCCTTTTCGCGATTTCCATGATTCTTCGTCATCTATCTCTGCGAATTCTTCCAACTCACTCCATTCGTCAATATCTCTGTCGGAGAGTCTATCACACATATTACGGAACCGTATTTCATTCAATGCTGGTGAAGGCCTACACAAAGAGAAACAGTTTTCGACCAATTCGAACGTCCTCCTCTGGGGAATCCACTCGCGAATGAGCTTGGAGATTAAGTTATATAGCGAGGTTACAAGCTTTCTTGCATTCCCTGTTTCCCCCATTCCGCCTGCTATACATTCCGCAACCGATATTTCATCAGGGAAACTTTTGAGGAGGTCTTTACCATGTTCAGATTTAGAAAGAAATAGCCTTAGTTGACTATCTGGCATTTGATTGACCACCGAATCTGCGCTAAAAACACTACTCCCTCGCAGCTCCTGAAAAGCCTTCTCCATCTTCACTTGGACCGTATCCAACCTATGTCTAAAATCTGAGTAGTCTGACGTAAATTCATCGGCCCTGCTGACCTTCAAATGTAAATTGTATGGAAGAAGTTCAGGTTCTGTACTTCTTCTTCCTATCCTCACCAATTTCTTGGAGAATTTCAAACAACCCATTAGAAAATTATCCAATCCATGGTTCTTATAAGTCATAACAAGGATAGGACCTGGAGGCAAAGTACTTGCGCTTAGAAGGAGCTGCACCAGCTTTACCCCAACATAAGTTTTCCCTGTTTTATAGAGGCGGACACTAAAACGTTACATTTAGTAGAACCGCAGTTAAATAAAAAGGAGAATTTGTGAAAAATATAGTAAAAGAACACTGGTGAACTGTGGCACATTCTAAATAAATCATTCCTCTAGGTGAATTCAATAATTGAATAACTATCCTTCAGTCTGTCGTTGTTTTGAATACTTATGTTGAGGTCATCAAGGAAGATTAGGCGTGATATGATGCACATACCTGTGCCCGGGGGTCCTTGAATCAAAACTAAACGGTTGGCCAGTGCAAGCTTAATGGCCTGAATTTGACTGTCATCAAGGCTCGTTTTGTGCCCAGACTTGAGCAAATTGTCGAGTTCCTGAACTGGAGCTCTGATTGCGTCTTCCTCGTGATAGCCGAGCCCCGTTACAGTTTGACCCGCAACCCGGAGGCTAGCGAAGAGGGTCGTTGAAATATGGGAGAAGCTTTTGCTTTTACCTTCATCGATTGAGCTTTCACCGTTCTCGTTAAACAAGCATCTCCAATTGACAGAAGTAGAGGGATCGGTGAGATACGGTGGAGGGGTCCCCGGCCACTCTGCATAGACAAGCTCTTCCGCGAAAGGAAAGTTGTTCAAATCCTTCTCTTGCAAAGCTTTTAATACGGGTTGGTAAGCCTTGTAAAATACAGGGCTTTCGGCCATGACAATTCTGGAAGCCGCCAACAGACGTCCGATTGCTTCAACTTCCACCTCAGCAGCACCATGTCTTGTATCCAGAACCTCTACAAACATCACCGCCGTGCCTTTGATCCAATCCTCGCAGTGGGTCACAACTCCCCAAATTGGAGAATCAAAACGGCCCCCATCATCAGAAAGGCAAAGGAGGTTTCCTTCCATCGGAAGCCTACTGCCCTCAACTCTTTCCGCTGCTATTCCTACTGTGATGCCCGAATGTTCTACGCCGAAATTGAAACCTATGACGCGTCCATTAGGCCAAACTCTCATGTCCCTCGGGTCCAAACGGTTGTTTCTTAGATTAAATATGCCTTTTTTCAAACCCCAAAAGCAGTCCTCCTTGAGCAGTCGAAAATACGTGTCCATGTATGCTTCCACTGATCCGTAGCTTCCCTTCTTCCTAACGTTAGGCAGTCCCTTCAAATAATTTGTCACAGACTCCTCGTCAATTGGGCAATTTGTAATTTCAGAATCCGTTGGAACCAACTGCATGGTATTCCACTCCAGATTAGAGGCAGAAACGGCATTGCCAGTTTGTGCTATAAGCAAATGCAGAAGAAACTGACAGTGGCAATCAAGCTCTTCTCCGCCTTGAGCTTTAACCATATCCTTCAACAATGGCAAAATATCTCTGACACTTTCACAACTGTTGCTAGAAACGCTTGTCAAAAAGTTCTTGAGCCGCTTCTCTTCCTCGGACGTCTTGAACATCTCTGCAGCATGTTCTCTCAGAGAGCGTCGCAACAGATAGGTACCAGAGAAAATTCTATAGAACTGCTTCAACCTTGAGGCATGTAACGGTGCATGGTTATCCTCTGAAAGCATATCGACCAGCTCTATTACTGAACGCACAAGAGAAAACGGCGGGTTTTTATGGTTCAATAACTGGAGAAATCCAGCCGGGCATTTCGTTATCCCTCGCAAAACTCTCTCTGGGTTTGTTTTGCAATGGTGTAAGAGAGTATCCAAGTAAGAAAGCAAAGCTTCCAGACTTCTTTGGCTGCAGTCCACAAGGCATGCATACAATGCCCTTGGATTGTCTGTTGAATCATTTGAAATGTATTCCAACACATCGCCAATTTGCAGTTCAAAGAGACCCGTCTCTGACTTGGAATTCTCTCCAAACCGAAAATACACGTTCTTGCTATCATTTCGTTGGCTACCATCCCTGAGAATTGGAGCGAGAAAGCCATAGCCTTGGCTGAGATGCAGAGTAACAATGTTGCCCCTCTGCATGGCAGATGCCCTCGACATGGATTTCGCTTCATCTTGTTGTCGAGTATGACCGTACACATCACCGTCTCCAGGGGGCTTCCTCGGCCTCCAAGATGTATCTTCAGAGGACGAGGATGAAGATGGAGATGAGCGTCTCCAATTTGAACTATGTGAAGCTTGACTAGATCGGGGGGTGTTAGGGCTCCGCCAATATCCTTCATTGCTGGAAGATGAACTGCTTCGCCAGGTGTCAGCTTGATCACTACGATTGCGAGACCGATTCCAACTGTTAGCCCCTCCTGGTTTGTCCATGTTCAGAGAGTAGAACAGAACGACATTAGACCGGGAGAGAGAACGTTGATATAATCACACACAGGCTTTACGTACATCCGTTCCTTACAACGTTGGACGACGAATATAGAATTTAGATTTCCCGGTACATAATTTATGGTTTGCTTAGCCTGCGAGCAATCGCATTAAAAATGACAATGACTTACTATCATTTCACTAAAGGCACCAAATTCAATCTTCCTTAAGACACGATTAAATGCAGGACGACTGAAGGCAAGGATGAAAACCCATATTATTAATATTATTTCTTTTAAAAATAAGAGTAAGTTTTCCATGTATTGAAGCATATATTATTTTTAATGTGTAGCTTTAAATATGAGAAGTAATAGTGGAGCATAAATTTTGCATATTGGTAAGATTTAATTTAACTAAAAATGTGTGAGTCTTACTCCTCATTGGTGGTAGTTTAGGTAATGCTGAATTTTGCTTTAATGGTCATGATAGCAAGTGATGTGTGCGAAGTGGTGAGAATGAATGTTTCAGTTATCTGACATTATGCATGGGAGACGAAAAATAAAAAACCCGTTGAGTTCTCTGAATAGTGGAAGGAGGAAGAAATTAGGAGGCGATTAGTCTTGGTAAGGGAGCAAAAAGAAAATATATTGGTTGTGGCAAAAGAAAAGGAGTGCATGCATAATGGACGGACGCCTACAAGGAAGGAACAAAGAGAAGTGATGCGAGAGAATTAGGCAGCGTAAACTTCAGGTTGGATGTTTTGTAATAATTCCTTGTGAAGAATGTGTCTTCTATGGTTTAACATGAGAAAGAGATGTTTGTATTCTCTTGTTTGATGAATTGAGCTTCGTTGTGTTGTCTATGTTGAAGAGAAACGAAAATTAGTATTTTACTTTGTATAATAAAAATGATGGAATGTTAGGTAGAGTGCTGCCATGTTGCTTTGAGTAAACTATTTTAAGTTGAAAGAAAAAGAAATTATTTATGAATTCCTTATTGTTTGTGTTTGCTGAAAACAATTTTTGGTTGTGCAAGAAGAATTCGTGAAAGTTCTGCTTGTGAAATTAGAGGTGGATTAAAAAAAAAGAATTTTGTTTGAATTCTTTGAGTTATGTCTCGGGCAAGGAGATTTATATCCTTTGATGGATACTATTATAGATTAGTATGTGTGTGTGCATAGTAGAATGCATAATCATTTACTCTGAGTCATATCTGATCACTAGCGGTGCCTAAGACTTCCTCTGTATAGGACATGAACATAATGCTCAGGTAGTCATCATGCCAGATAACCTGTGTGCAAGAGATGTGCAAATATGAGATTGGTAGTGTCAAAGTGCTTGCAGGCGGGCGATGGCAGATTATGAGCATGCTGTGAAACAATTTTCAATAACCAAGATTGCGGTTTCGAAGAACTAATGCATGGCTATATTTGGGTATGGTAAATAGTCTAAAATTTCATAGCTAAGCATCCAGAGTAGTGCGCAAACCAAACCATTGTCGGAAGGAAGTTTGTATTTCTGAAAAAGAAAAGGAGCATCAATATGTATGAAAAATGAAGGGCAAGGCCTTTTGTAAACCTCATCCCCTGTGTAAATTGTAATTGACATTGAAATTATTTGTCAAAATTGGATGTTGAAATTATTAGTCAAATAAGACATTGACTATCATGCTATCCTTTGCTAATATAAAACTCGGTATTTGAGGTATCCTTTGTAATGTTTCCAAATTGATGTTGTTGCTAAATATTAAATGAGAACTCAGCTTCGATCTTGAAACAGTTTGAATGAAATTTTAATGCTTTTTTGCTTTGCTAAGTTTATCTAGCATAGATAGTTTTCCTCAATGACATTTGGGGAACATTGAATAAACACATCCTGGAGTGTAGGATTGGGTAGTTGTCATTGAAAGCCATATGGTCATTTTTATTTAAAAGAAATCCATAAATAATAGCTTAGTACGTGAGCAGTGTTGTTATGAAAATCTCAAATTACCTTTTTCGAACTTTGTTTTTTTTAATTGGATGTGAAAGTAAGGATTAAATGTTTGAAATGGCAAATTGAAATCGGGTCAAGTTTTGCATGGTTATAAATGTTTGAAATGGCAAATTGAAATCGGGTCAAGTTCTGCATGTTTAATGAATCTTATCCGATCCAATGTCGAAAAAGAAAACCCTTGTGTGTAACTTGTTTGGGTATGAAATTAAAATGTTTTGAATACTACAAAGTTAGTAGAATCAAGTCTAATAAGAAGTAAACGAATAGCAACCTTTAATTAATTAGAAAACAAAACCCAACAGTCGGGGTATGCCATGGCGGGTCGTATCATCCTTTTGTATAAAAATGATTCTATGACAAGTGAATTTAGTAGTTTGTGTGGTCAACCTAACTTATGACCCTCCAAAAGCTCTTAAATGTAATGCATCTTGCTAGATTATGGTATGAAGAATTATTAAAGAAAAGTAAATGAACAAAGAGTATTTTTTGAACCTTAGGGTTGGTGGCACTTCTGTTGTAGTAGTGTTAATTTAATTTTTTGATTGAATTCAGTCGCTCTTGTTTTCAAAAATATTATTTTAAAATATATATATAGAAAACCTATACTTGAAAAAGAAGTGTATGTTCTCTAAGGGTAGGGACAACCTAATAATTGTAAATAAAGTCATCAGGAGGTTATGACTCTGAAAAAAAAAACACCCAATGTTATTGAGGTGCAGGTATGCACACAAGTTTCGGGGCAACTATTGATTGATAGAATTAATCATAAAGTATGACTCAATTAGATCTGGTACAAGAAGGTGGTATGGGACAACTTTTACAGGTTGCTTCTCGAAGAGCACTGTGATAAATTCCATGCTCATTGAACTTAATTGGATTAACCACAGGGTTTGGTATGGGACGAACCACTATGAGTTATAATGAGTATGTGTAATGAAGTCCAAGGTCAGGGTATTGACATGAAACTAACTGACTTCAGGAAGAGGGAATCACCAGCTAGTCATGGAGGCATAAATACGCTATCCTATTTCATACTAGTTCATAACAAGTCAGCTAGTTAATCGAAGATTTGGTATGATGAGGAAAGGGAGAAAGCGTCCCCCCTTTAGGTGTTATAGGCCCTACAGGATAAACCTTGTCGTGGTTTGATCCTCATGTTGGAAAACATGGATGATAAATGAGGGCAACCAAATCCACAAAATGGTAACTTTATGGGATTTGGTCGATCTCGTCCACTTGGGTGGTTGGTTGTAGCAGTATTGAACCCAAAAGTGGTTAGTTATGCCTGTGCTATATTATCTATATGTGAATAAATTAATTGGGTGAACCAAAATATTGTTATCTTGAAATCAATTTTTAGAAGCTAGGAAAACATTCTTAGGATTGAACAATAAACTTTGTTGGAAAAAATTCCCAATAATTTTTGACTTTTTTTGGGCAACCAGGTGAGTAGTTAGACCAAGGTTGTTACATATGGTATCTGAGCAAACAATGATTCTAAGACTGTAGACTTTGAATGTGAAATAGATTAGTCGATGCAAACTAATAATCTACCTCTTTCACCTATAGTTTAAATGGCACAAATGCTGCAAGGTGGGTCCTCGAGAAATCCTATGAGAGGCAGGGAGGAGGAAGTCACTGGAAGACTTGTAAGGGTACGAAGAACGTGAATAAGGTAAGAAGGTCCTCAACATGAAAGAAGGCAAAAATGGGCTAATGAGCTTCCTCCGAATGAGATTGGAAGGGAGGAAGGGAACCTTGCAAAAGTTGTGCAATTATTGCAAACACATATGGAACATCAAAGGGAAGAGATAACCCAACAGAAAACTCACATGGCCCAGCAAAAATAATTTATTGTCCAACAACAACGAGTCATAGAAGACTTAGTTAGGGGAAGAGAAGCTGGATCAAGCAGGGCAGGGGATGTACCAAGGGAACCTGAGAGATCTAGTACTGGAAGGGTCATGGTGAGTAAAGAGTTGGACAAGAACCTGAGAAAGGTCATAATATCCAAGTTTAATGGAAAACGTGATGGAGAATCAGCTGAAAATTGATTAAATGAACTAGAGTCATACTTCTCTCTAGTAGTTCTATCCTCTTAATCCAAAACTATTTTGGCAGTTATGAATATGACTTAAGTAGCCCTAAACTGGTGGAAATATTATAAGAAAGTGCATGAAGTGGAAGCTGTTAACCTCAGATGGGAGGAATTTGTCAAGGAATTTAGAGATAGATTTTTGATAAGGTAATATTATGTAGAAAAAATTGGAGAATTCTCAAATATGCGACAAGAAAGCATGTCAGTACGTGAATACCACCAAAATTTTATTCAACTATTAAAATATGCATCATAATATGAAAGCAACGAAGAAATGAAAACTTAGAAATTCATTCTCGGATTACATCCTAGAATCATGATGGTGGTAAATATGCACAATCTTGTCAATCTTCCTACTACATTTGATTTGGCAAGAAAGAGGAAGCTAATCAAGAAACTAGAAAGACATATTTTAATTATCAAAAGCTATCCGAAAAGGAAAAAGATGAACTCAAAAAGCAGAAAAGTATTGGCTTTATGAATTGGTAGAAAGATCAAAACAAGAAACCCAAAGGAGGAGATCAAAATAAGCAAGGTGACAAAAATAAATTCAATTATCAAGGTGGTAGATACAAGAGAGATGCTAAGGAGTTTCTCAAAAGACAAGACCAGAAACCAACAGGTCAAGAAAGGACTAGGGAAACTACATATTTGAACAAAAATGAGAATAATAATAGAGAGAATAGAGCTCTACCAAATGGATGCTACGTATGTCAAAGAGCTCATTATACCAATAGATGCCCCTCAGAGCTGATCGACCTCTGAAAGCCTCAAAAGAGGCTAGCCATAGGATCTATGTGGTCATAGTTAATTTTGAACTCAATGGTTAAATTACTCCTTTCTTAATGAATTAATTTTTTTTTGACTAAAATGTGCAAATTTTGATTGATAGTGGGTCAACTGATAGCTTTATCTCATCTAGATTAGTGAGGGAGTTGCCTATTAGACCTGAAATTTTAGCTAATAGTTGGAAGGTAGAGTATGATTTAGGGTTAACCTACCATGTTAACCAATGCATATTTGACCCTTGCATTTCCTTGCCACAAGGAAATACTAATTGGTATCTATATGTGGTACCCTTGCATGCGTTTGATATAATTTTGGGAGTTGATTGGTTAAAGACACATAAGGCTCTTCTAAAATTTGAGGAGAGATGGGTGGAATTTTTGGACAAATCTAATCAAAGGATTAGAGTTAATTGTGGTCGAAAAGAAGTTAAACCACACTTATTGACCGTAATGTAAATTAAAAAGGTTATTAGGAAGAGGGGTATGATATTCATAGTTAAGTTAAATAGGAAATAAGAGTCTGAAAAGGAATTTGACCTCTTCTAGAAGTACCAGGTGTTGGGAGCATTCAAAGATGTATTCCCTAAGGATCTACCGAGGTTACCTCCTCAAAGGGAATTTGATTTATCAATTAAGTTATTACCTGATGCTGTGTCGATCGCAAGGTCACCATATAGAATGACTCCCATAGAGCTGTAATAGCTCAAAATACAACTCCAAGATTTGCTAGAAAAAGGGCTAATCATGCCAAGTGTGTCGTCCTAGGGAGATTCTATCTTGTTTGTTAAAAATAAAGATAGTACTTTAAGGATATGCATAGATAATCGAATGCTGAATAAGGTTACTGTCAAAAATAGGTACTCGTTACCAGGAATTGATGATTTATTTGATTAATTGAAAGGAACAACCATATTTTCTAAGATAGTTTTAAGATCTGGTTATCATCAATTGAGTATTCAGGAGGAAGACACTTCTAAAACAACATTTAGAACAAGGTATGCGCATTTTGAATTTACTGTCTTACCTTTTGGGCTAACCAACGCCCTAGTTGCATTCATGAATCTTATATATAGCGTTTTTAGAGAAAAATTGAATCGGTTTGTACTCGTATTTTTGTATGACATTTTGGTCTACTCCAAGAACAAAGAGGAGCACGATCAACATATAAGAACTATGCTTGATATTCTTAGAAAGAAACAATTATATGGAAAGTTAACCAAATGTGAGTTTTATACTCCATAAGTGCAGTATCTTCGACATATTATTTTTGCCAAGGGGATTGCATTAGATCCCAAGAATATTGAAGCAATTATTGACTGGCCGACACCTACTAATGTGATAGAGGTGTGAAGTTTTATGGGGATTGTAGGATATTATAGACGATTCGTCAAAGGTTTTTCAAAAAATTTCCAACCCATTACAAACCTTCAAGGGAAAGGGAAAAGATTCATTTGGATAGAGCAGCATGAAGAAGCTTTTTGGGTTTTGAAAGAAAGGTTGACAACTGCACCAATCCTACAATTTCCCGACCCTAATAAGCAGTTTATAGTATGTACAGATACATCAATTGAAGGGTTAGGTGGTGTCTTGATCCAAGATGATGTGGTTATTGCCTATGAGTCTAGGAAACTTAAGAGGCATGAGGTTAATTATGCCACTCACGATTTAGAGTTGGTAGTGGTGGTGCATGCCCTAAAAATTTGGTGATATTATTTATTAGGAAAACCATTTGAGTTAAAGACAAACTTCCAGAGTTTAAGGTATATATTTACCCAACCCTTATTAAAAGTTAGGCAATGACATTGGATAGAATTCTTAGCAGAGTCTGATTTCAGTATTGAGTACATCAAGGGTAAGGAGAATAAGTTCGTCAATGCTATAAGTAGGAGAGGGTGTATTACTACAATGACAAAATGCCAATATGATATGTTAGATCAAATTAAATATTGCAAGAAAAAGATGAATTTTGCCAATCTTGTATTGGTTAGGTTGGGCAGAAACCTGGAGGGGATGCAGAATATGTTTATAGGAATGACCTGTTGTTTTTCAATAATAGATTGGTAGTTCCCAGTTTGGGAGGATTGAGGAAAATAATCCTTAAGGAGGCACACGATACTCTTTATTCTGCGCACCCAGGAGGGGTAAAAATGCGTGAAAATTTGAAGAAAGCTTATTACTGGCCAATAATGAAAAAATATATTATCAATTATGTGGCCAAATATTTGGAATGCCAAAGAGTGAAAGTAGAACATCTGGATCCTATTGGAAAGCTATACCCACATGAGATACCTGCACAAAAGTGGCAAGTAGTATCAATGGATTTTATAGGAGGATTGCTTAAAACAAGATTCAAGAATGATGCAATTTTAGTAATTGTGGATAAATTAACCAAAGTCACACATTTTATACCAGGTAATGTGCAAGATGATGCAACCACGGTAGCAAGTAAGTTTTCCAGGGAAGTGGTAAGGCTATACGGTGTTCCAAAAGTTGTAATCTCTTATAGAGATTCTCATTTTACTTCTAAATTTTGGTAAGTATTGCATCAAGCATTAGGAACCAAACTGAATATTAGTACTTCTTATCACCTTAATACAGATGGACAATCTGAGAGGGTGAATCAATTGCTTGAAGATATGTTAAGAATGTACCACATGGATCAACACACAAAGTGGAAAGACTACTTAAACCTAGTGGAATTTGCATATAAAAATAGTTACTACACATCACTAGGTATGACACCTTTTGAAGCCCTATATTGGAGACAATGTAGAACTCCCTTATCTTGGGATAATCTGGAAGATTGGGTAGTGATCGGATAAAAAATGGTAAAATAAATGGAAGAACAATTAAAGAGAATTCAACAGAAGCTGAAAGAGGTCGTAAATCACCAAAAGAGCTACACAGACCTCAAAATAAAATCGAGGGAGCATTCTATAGGAGACAGAGTATTCTTAAGGGTGAAGCCAACTAAAAGTTCCATAAAATATTTCAAGCTTGACTCTAGATATGTGGGTCCATTTGAGATTGTAGATGAGATAAGCCCTGTAGTGTATAGACTAGCTCTATCACCAAGCTTATCCAAAATCCATGTCTTTCATGTGTCCCTCTTTAGAAAGTATATTTTTTTATCCTACTTATGTTTTGGATGTTTCCAAATTGCAGATGACCGATCTATTAAATAATGAGGTTTGACTTGTTCACCTACTTGGTTTTAGAACCAATAATCTGAGGAAGAGAAGTATAGAACAATGTCAGGTCCAATGGGACCACTACTTAGACAAAAACGCTACATGGGAATACATGGCAGATATGCAGTGGTAGTTTCCTTATTTGTTTCAGTAGATGTAGAATTTATCATAAAATTTTATATAATTTTGTGATATATGTATATATGCAAATGGATATGGATCTGGATACTGAGTAGAGTAAAATATGTTTATTGAGTTACTAGGTAGAGTAGCTTGTAAATGTTTTGTATTGCTAAGAGAAGTGTTTTGGAACATATGATAGTGTATGTTTAACTTATTGCAATATGATATAACCTATGGTGTGACTATATGACAATCATGATAAAATGTGATTCTATGATGATCAATATGATTGAAATATTTAGTGCTAAATGAGAACAATAAATTTTCTTTAATGTTTTTATTACTATAAAAGATATGAATACACAAAATTATTTCTTTTGCTTAACCTGGTTTAAAACATAGGGACTATGTTTGTCTCTAGTAGGGGAGGATGTAATGACCCTCCTCACATGATTAATAGATGAAAGTATATATATATATATATATATATATATATATATATATATATATATATATATATATATATATATATATATATTTTTTTTATATATATAAGCTTACCTTTTTGTGAAACATGGTACTGTTGACGGTCTTTGTGAGTGCAGGACAGTTGCAAGATGTCAATGAAAGGAAGCTAGTCAGCAAAAAAAGGTAAGAAAGGAAAGTGATGATTTGACTCGCAAGCACATGGAAACTCGTGCTTTGCATATCATTTAGGTGCATTGCAAATTACATTTATGCATGAGTTATGTTTGTTTGAATGTTGCTTACTGGCATGGAATAAGAAATGTTTTTTAAGTGGCAATGATGATGGGAGCCACTTTCTTGTTTAGGCATGTGTGTGTTTAATATTTGGATTTTTCATTTTTTTTTAAAGAGAGGAATTTTTTCCATGTGTTGAAGCCTATATTATTAATATTATTTGTTTTAAAAATAAGAGTAAGTTTTCCATGTATTGAAGCATATATTATTATTAATGTGTTGCTTTAAATATAAGAGTAATAGTGGAGCATAAAGTTTAAATATTGGTAAGACTTAATTTAATTAAAAAAGGTGTGTGAGGCATACTCCTCATAGTTTGTTGGTAGCTTAGGTAAGAATACCAAATTTGTTGTAATATCCATGATAGCAAGTGATGTGTGTGAAGTGTTGAGAATGAAGGTCTCAGTTATCTGGCACTATGCATAGGAGACGAAAAATAAAAAACCCGTCGAGTTCTCCGAATAGTGGAAGGAGGAAGAAAGTAGGAGGCAATAATTCTTGGTAAGGAAGCAAAAAGAAAATATATTTTTGTGAAAAAAAAAGGAGTGCACGCATATTGGACGGATGCCTACAATGAGGGAATGAAGAGAAGTGATGCAAGATAATTCGGAAACGTAAACTTTAGGTTGGATAAATTGAGCATAAAAATGAGAAAAAGATGTTTGTTTCTCTTGTTTGATGAATTGAGCTTCGTTGTGAAGAATGTGTCTTCTATGGTTCAACGTGAGAAAAAGATGTTTGTATTCTCTTGTTTGATGAATTGAGCTTCGTTGTGTTATCTGTGTTGAAGAAAAAGATAAATTAGTATTTAAATTTGTATTATAAAAATTATGGAATGTTGGGTAGAGCGTTGTCATGTTTTTGTGAGCAAATTGTTTTAGGTTGAAAGAAAAAGAAATTATTAATGAATTTCTTATTGTTTTTGTTTGTTGAAAACAATTCTGGTTGTGCAAGAAGGATTCCTGAAAGTTCTGCCTGAGAAATTTGAGATAGATTAAAAAGAAAGAATTTTGTTTGAATTATTTGAGTAATGTCTCGAGAAAGGAGATTTATAACCCTTTGATGGATACTTCTATAGATTAGTATGTTTGTGTGCATAGTAGAATGCATAATCATTTACTTTGAACCGTATCAGATCTTTGGTGGCACATAAGACTTCCTATGTATGAGACATGAACCGAATGCTTGGGTAGACGTCATGCTGGATAACTTGTGTGCAAGAGCTATGCGAATATGAGATTGGCAGTGTCAAAGTGCTTGTAGGCAGGCGGTGGTAGATTGTGAGCATGTTGTGAAATGGTTTTCAATAACAAGATTGTATATTCGAACAACTAATGCATGGCTATATTTGGGTCTGTAAAATAGTATAAAATTTCATAGCCAAGCATCCAGAGTAGTGCCCAAACCAAACCATTTTCGAAAGGAAGTGTGTATCTTTGGAAAAGAAAAGGAACATCAATATGTATGAAAAAATGAAAGGAAAGGCCTTTTGTAAACCTCGTCCCCTCTAACCATACCGTGGAAATTGTAACTGACATTGAAATTATTTATCAAAATTGGATGTTGAAGTTATTAGTCAAATAAGACATTGACTATCATGCTATCCTTTGATAATAGAAAACTTGGTATTTGAGGCATACTTTGTAATATTTCCAAATTATTGTTGTTGCTAAACATTAAATGAGAACTTAGCCTTAGTCTTGAAACAGTTTGAATGAAATTTTAGTGCAATATGCTTTGCTAAGTTTATCTAGCATAGCTAGTTTACCTCGATGACATTTAGATAACATTGAATAAACACATAATGGAGTGTAGGATTGGGTAGTTTTCGTTGAAAGCAATCTGGTCATTTTTTTTTAAAAGAAAGCCATAAATAATAGCTTAGTATGTGAGCAATGTTATTATGAAAACCTCGAATTACCATTTTCAAACTTTGTTTAAAAAAAAAAAAAACTGGATAAAAAAGTAAGGATTAAATGTTTGAAATGGTAGATTGAAACCGGGTCAAGTTATGCATGGTCAATGAATCCCATATGGTCCAATGTCGAAAAATAAAACCCCTATGTGTAACCTTTTTGGGTATGAAATTAAAATGTTTTGAATACTACTACGTTAGTAGAATCAAACCTAATAAGAAATAAATGAATAACACTCTTTAATTAATTAGAAAATGAAACCTAATAGACGGGGTATACCGTGGTAGGTCATATCATCCTTCTGTATAAAAATGATTCTATGACAAGTGAATTTAGTAGTTTGCGTGGTCAACCTAACCTTGCTTATGATTGCGTTATGACACTCCAAAAGCTCTTAAATGTAAGGTATGAAGAATTATTAAAGAAAATTAAATGAACAAAGAGTATTTTTTTTAACCTTAGGGTTGGTGGCACTTCTGTTGTAGTAGTGTTAATTTGGTTTTTGATTGAATTCAGTTGCTCTTGTTTTAAAATGATTATTTTAAAAAATATAAAGAAAACCTATACTTGAAAAAGGAGTGTATGTTCTTTAAGGGTAGGGACAACCTAAAAATTGTAAATAAAGTCATCAGGAGGTTATGACTTAGAAAAAAAAAAACACACAATGTTGTTGAGGTATGGGTATGCACACAACAAGTTTCAAGGCAACTGTTGACTAACAAAATTGATCATAAAGTATGACTCGATTAGATCTGGTACGAGAAGGTGGTATGGGACACCTTTTCCAGGCTGTTGCTCGAATAGCACAATGATAAATTCTATGCTCATTGAACATAACTGGATTAGCCATAGGGTTTGGTATGGGACGAACCACTGTGAGTTATAATGAGTATCTGTAATGAATTCTAAGGTTAGGGTATTGACATGGAACTAACTGAATTCGAGAATAGGGAATCACTAGTTAGTCATTGAGGCATAAATACGATATCCTCTTTCATACTAGTTCAAAACAAGTTGACTAGTTAGTCAAAGATTCAGTATGATGAGGAAAGGGAGAAAGCATCCCCCCTCTAGGTGTTATGGGCCCTAAAGGATAAACCTTATCATGGATTTGATCCTCATTTTGGAAAACATGGACGATAAATGAGGGCAACCAAATCCATAAAATGGCAACTTTATGAAGAACACAAGTTTATACTAAGAGGGGGGAGAACAGTATAAGACCACTTTTTACTTTTCTTCCTCAAACAATAATATCCAATATTATCAATGGAAATATCAATATAAGTAACCAAAGCAATGAACAAATCATCACACACAATAGAGACACCAATTTAATGTGGTTCACCCAATGTGGGCTACACGAAAAAAAATATTTCACTAAAATTTTCTCAATAAATCTCTTGGAAATCCTTCCCTATTACAATATTTATGAATATCTATCCAAAGGAGACACCAATCCCCTAATCAAGTTCATGGATGTCTATCCATAGGAGACACCAATCCCCTTAGTTGATTAGTGGATCTCTATCCATAGAAATCCTTTCTCCTCTGCTTTGGTTGGTGATCCTCTACAAGAAATTTTGCCTCCACTGCATTGGCTTATGGATCTCTATCCATTAAATACTCCTACCCTCACTTAGAAGACCTGTCTTCACTACCCTATATAATGGACCTCTATCCACTAGAGACTATTGTCCTCTATACTCTGTCACCTCCAAAGCTTGCTCTCAGCTTTGTCTCAAATCTGCACTAAATACAGTCCTTCGGTGTAGCACAAATTTGATCAATATTTATCTTTGATCTATACTAAACATAGTCCTTTAGTATAGCACAAATATTCTCAATATCTGTCTTCGATCTGCACTAAAAACAGTCCTTCGATCTAGCACAAATCTGCTCCAAAATCTATCCTCAAGCCTTAACACAAAGCTTGACTCAATCACAAATCAACTCTGCTAGATCTGCCCCAAATATTAACTCAAGGTTTGAAAAATCAATCAATCAACTCTGCTCACAAGTCTTCTCAAAGACTTGTCTCAAATATGCTCTACAAGTCCTCACTAGAAACTCATCAGGAGGTTATGACTCAAAAAAAAAAACACACAATGTTGTTGAGGTATGGGTATGCACACAACAAGTTTTGAGGCAACTGTTGACTAACAAAATTGATCATAAAGTATGACTCGATTAGATTTGGTACGAGAAGGTGGTATGGGACACCTTTTCCAGGCTGTTGCTCGAATAGCACAATGATAAATTCTATGCTCATTGAACTTAACTGGATTAGCCATAGGGTTTGGTATGGGACAAACCACTGTGAGTTATAATGAGTATGTGTAATGAAGTCCAAGGTCAGGGTATTGACATGGAACTAACTGACTTCGAGAATAGGGAATCACTAGTTAGTCATGGAGGCATAAATATGATATCCTCTTTCATACTAGTTCAAAACAAGTTGACTAGTTAGTCGAAGATTCGGTATGATGAGGAAAGGGAGAAAGCATTCCCCCTCTAGGTGTTATGGGCCCTAAAGGATAAACCTTATCATGGATTTGATCCTCCTGGAAAACATGGACGATAAATGAGGGCAACCAAATCCATAAAATGGCAACTTTATGAAGAACACAAGCTTATACTAAGAGGGGGGAGAACAGTATAAGACCACTTTTTACTTTTCTTCCTCAAACAATAATATCCAATATTATCAATGGAAATATCAATAGCAGTAACCAAAGCAATGCACAAATCATCACACACAATAGAGACACCAATTTAATGTGGTTCACCCAATGTGGGCTACATGAAAAAAATATTTCACTAAAATTTTCTCAATAAATCTCTTGGAAATCCTTCCCTATTACAATATTTATGAATATCTATCCAAAGGAGACACCAATTCCCTAATCAAGTTCATGGATGTCTATCCATAGGAGACACCAATCCCCTTAGTTGATTAGTGGATCTCTATCCATAGAAATCCTTTCTCCTCTGCTTTGGCTGGTGATCCTCTACAAGAACTTTTGCCTCCATTGCATTGGCTTATGGATCTCTATCCATTGAAGACTCCTACCCTCACTTAGAAGACCTGTCTTCACTACCCCATATAAAGGACCTCTATCCATCGGAGACTATTGTCCTCTATACTCTGTCACCTCCAAATATTGCTCTCAGCTTTGTCTCAAATCTGCACTAAATACAGTCCTTCGGTGTAGCACAAATTTGATCAATATTTATCTTTGATCTATACTAAACATAGTCCTTCAGTCTAGCACAAATCTTCTCAATCTCTGTCTTTGATCTGCACTAAACACAGTCCTTCGGTCTAGCACAAATCTGCTCCAAAATCTATCCTCAAATCTGTCCTCAAGCCTTAACACAAAGCTTGACTCAATCACAAATCAACTCTACTAGATCTGTCCCAAATATTAACTCAAGGTTTGAAAAATCAATCAATCAACTCTGCTCACAAGTCTTCTCAAAGACTTGTCTCAAATATGCTCTACAAGTCCTCACTAGAACTTGTCCAATCTGCTCAATAAGTCTTCACCAAGACTTGTCTCAAATCTGCTAAACAAGTCCTCACTAAAACTTTTCCAATCTGCTCAACAAGTCTTCACCAAGACTTGTCTCAAATCAAATTAACAAGTCCTCACTAGAACTTGTCCAATCTGCTCAACAAGTCTTCACCAAGACTTGTCTCAAATATGCTCAACAAGTCTTCACCAAGAATTACCTCAAATCTATCAATCTGATTGTAAGATTCCTTAAAATCTCACACAAATCTGTCCTTAAGTCCTCTCTAGGACTTACTCAAATCTGCTCACTAGCTTTCACAAAAGCTTGTTCAAATCAACTCAATCTATCACATAAAACCTCTTCAATCACACAAACAAGTTTTACTCAGATTCTTTTTTAATATCACAAAAATATATAGATAATTGTTAGAGACTCAATATGCTTCACACTCACAACAATGCTCAATCAATTTCAATCTCTCTCTTGTTTTTACCACAGAAACATATAGAGAATTGTTAGAGACTCAATATGTTTCACTCACAATAATGCTTAATAACTTTCAATCTCTCTCTTGTTTTTACCTTAGAAACATATAGAGAATTGTTAGAGACTCAATATGTTTCATTCCTAATAATGCTTAATCACTTTCAATCTTTCCCTCAACTCAATTCAGAAATAAATAACAATTTGTTTCACAGAACTTGAACTATCACTCCAAGACTTCCAATCAACTAAGCCCAATCAATCCACTCAACCAGTCACTCAATGAAAGCTTAGTCAACAATGCTTATCAAACAAACCTCACATAACAATGATACTCATGATATTTTACAAACCCTAGTTCAAGATAGTTTTCAACTTCACATAGCCATGATACTCATGATATTTCACAAACCCTAGTTCAAGCATATGAAAGCTTACTTCAACATTTCCAACAATGCTTATCAAACAAGATTTCTAGTATCAACTTTCATTTCAGAAAACCAAACTCAACAATGCTTATCAAACAGGGTTTCTAGTATCAACTTTCATTCCAGAAAACCAAAGTCAACAATGCTTATCAAACAATCCTTTTCACTCCAACTTAGCATTCACAACATCCAACAATATTTCACTCACAAGGAAGATATGCCCATCCCTTTTGTTTGATGAAGTTTTGACTTCAAAACTTGTCTCAATCACAATCACTCTCTTTGCCAATATCAAGGGTTAGATAACACAAATATGTCCTTAATATTTCCTTTCAAAAATATTTCACCAAGTCAAAATATCAAAAATCAACTATGTCTTATATCTCCTTTCAAAACAATATTTATAATATAGCTTTATTTCAACAAAAATATCTAACACACTTGGCACACCTTAGTTCTCCTTTTATTAACTTTAACCACTCAAAAATCAAACACAAAAATAAAACTTTGCATACCCTTTTATCTTCCTTGTATAAATATTTAACCCTTTTTAAATATGCAATTTCCAACTAACAAAACTTTAAGAAATTAAAAATTAATTTCCACCTTTGCAATTTTTGGATGCAACAATCAAACCTTAGCAATATGAGTGCATACCTTAGTCCAACCACCAAAAAGGCCTCGACGGGTTTCGAACAAGCAAACCCTTCCTCCCAAACACCTTCGCACGACATGCACCCACCAAGTGGGCTATGTGCCTCCATGCAAAGGGAAAGGCATGCACCTTCCCTTTGTTCCTTCTCCGACAACGCAGACCAAAAATTTCTTCGCTTGCAAAAAATGAAGACCACGAGAATCGAACCCCTAACCTTGCACCTGGAACGTCTTAGCATAGCCCTCGACTGCCAACCATGCTACCCAACGCCTTTTAATGTGAAGTGGACTCCTCAATTACTTTTCCCTTGTTATGATTCTTTAAACCTTTCAAAACACGCGTGATACTTTCACTTCACTTTACGCACAAATTTCTATATCATTCGATGGATCATATGGATGATTATTTGAAATGAAACTTGCCCCTTATTATATGCAATATGCCATGTGCTCAAAACATCGAAGACCTTTTTAATTTGATTTTAATTCGAATTAAAACTTTGTGCCCTTATAACCTTAACCTTTAGGGTTATTTAAATTAAATCATAAACTAATCTATAATTAAATTATTATAATTAACTTATAATTAATTTAATAACTCTTAGAGTTAATAAAATGAAATTATAAATTAATTTATAATTAAATTATTATAATTCATTTATAATTAATTTAATATTTATGTCTTAACCTTAGACCTTTAATATTATAATAAAATATTATAATATTATTTTTCTTGGGCCTTCCTATTGCTCTTTAGAACTCATCTGACCACCTTGCATATCATAATAAAAGATATTATAATATTATTTTCCTTAGGTCTAGAAGCAATATTTCTCTTGCACCGCTCATCTAAACCGACTCTTGACATCCTTCCTTTTGTCACCGTCTATCGAAATTGACTCTTGACATCAATGACAAAAAAACCTGCTCATATTTCCAATAATCTCCCCCTTTGTCACTGATGGTAACCCATCTTCCTTTTATTGGCAACCCATTTTCATTTTATCATTTCCTTTACCTTTTTTTGTTCTACTCCCCCTGGGAAACTGCTCCCCCTAACTGAATGCTCTCCCCTTGAATCAAATCTCTCTCCCTTTGACATCAATGGCAAAGGGTTACCTTTGGGGTTCGGGGCTAAGAATGAGACTCTTAGCTTAGCTCCTCTCCCACCTCCTCTTGAGGTGGTTAATTTTAGGGTGGGAGTATCTCTACTCCTAGCATACATTGCTCTTTACTTTTGTCCACCTTCTTTTTCCATACCTTTGAAGTCATACCTTTTTGAACCTTTTGAGAATCCTCTTTCTTGCCTATCCTTGGAATTTTTGGAAATTTTGTTTTACACCATTTAGCTATATGCCAAACATTATTGCACTTATACCACTTAATGTTGTGATTCCTTGAAGGTGCAAATATCTGGTAGTTCCTCCTGGTGAAGCCATGTCCATTTTTGTTATGAACCCTGTAATTAATTGCCTTATGACCAAACTGATTACAATAGTAACAATACCCTTGAAAAATATGCATGTTTTTGAAATTTCCATATTCCTGTCTTCCATGTGTTCTGCACTATGAAGCCTTGTGTCCAAACCTATGACATGAGAAGCATCGGCCATTGAAACTACCTTGCCTTGACCCCATTGGTCTCTTAGTATCTTCTACCCTACCATCTTTCTTGTTCCATTTGTTCCTCATTTGTGCATTGTTCCTTTCCTTGTTGAAATTTCTATTATCCAGCTTATCCTTAAAATTCTTACTCTTTATTTCACTTTCTTATTTTGAAGCTTCTTCTTCTTTGGTGCTTGAGCTTGACTCTCCTTTTTTTGCTTCATGTTTTCCTTGTTCTTATTCAAGAATAAATCATGTTTTGGTGACTGATCATCTTTGTGCACTGATAATATTGTCCAGGGTTTTTGAAATTTCTCAACCTTGTGTAGCTTGTCCTTAGAGTCTTTCACTTCCATCCTTAGTGAAACTATCTCATGTTCTAATTTTTCACACTCTAGATATTTTGTCTTTAATTTTTTAGCCATACCTTCTTCAATTTTCCTTGCCTCTTCAAGCTTAATTTTGAAGTCAGTGAGCTCTTGTAGAAACTTCGCTTTTGCTTTCTCATCTTCTTGATCTTGAACCCTTAATCATGAGTTCTCCATTTTTAATTCTTCGAGATCAACAATAAGTCTTTCATATTCTAGCTCTTTTACCTTTGACTACTCAACCATACCTTTTTCAATTCTCCTTGCCTTTTCAACCTTATCTTTCAAGTTAGAGAGATCTTGTAGAAGTTTTATCTTACATCTCTCATATTCTTGTATTTGAGTCTTTAATTCTAAGTTCTCATTTTTCAACCCAATAAGTTCCTTAAGAGTGGCTTCCTCATTTTATTTTTCTAAATTTCTCTCTTTTCTTTGGTCTTTAATAGGAACATTTTCTTCTATTGCTAAAAGTAGAATTTCTTCTTCATACATGTTTTTACTGTCCCTGTTGTCTTTTTTTGAACCATCCTTTAGGTCTTCAATTTTGAAAGTATCATGTTCATCTTCACTGCTACTAAACCCATTGCAATAACCTGCATCATGACCAAGTTGACCACAAATAAAACATTCCTCACCATCTTGTGGACAATAAGCTGCATGGTGACCTATCTTCCTACATTTGGTATATAATTTTATCAATTTAACCTCTTCTCCTTTGCTTGATTCATATCTTGAATCTGTTTCCACTACTCTTAGAACAATGTAATCAAATTCATATTCCTTTTATTTCATGACCATGTGTGTTCTTTTATTCTTGTGTCTCATGGTTCTACTTTTGCCTTTCTTTGCCATTTGTGTTCTTTTAAGATCTTTCTTCAAGTTGTTAAACCTTTTTCGAAGGAACCAACTCTGATACCAATTGAAGAATACAAGCTTATACTGAGAGGGAGGGTGAATAGTATAAGATAACTTTTTACTTTTCTTTCCCAAATAGTAATATCCAGTATTATTAATGGAAATATCAACAACAGTAACCAAAGCAATACACAAATCATCACACACAATAGAGACACCAATTTAATGTGGTTCACCTAATGTGGGCTACTCCACGGAGAAAATATTTCATTAATTTTTTCTCAACAAATCTCTTGGGAATCCTTCCCTATTACAATATTTATGGATCTCTATCTAAAGGATACACCAACCCCCTAATCAAGTTCATGGATCTCTATCCATAGGAGACACCAATCCCCTTAGCTAATTAGTGGATCTCTATCAACAGGAGAACTCCTTTCTCCTCTGCTCTGGTTGGTGATCCTCTAGAAGAACTATTGCCTCCACTAAACTAGATTATGGATCTATATCCACTGAAGACTCCTACCCTCACTAAGAATACATGTATTCATTGCCCTGGATAATGGACCTATGTCCACTGGAGACTGTTGTCCTCTATACTTTGTCACCTCCAAAGATTACTCTCAGCTCTATATTAAATCTACACTAAACATAGTCCTTCGATCTAACACAAATCTCCTCAATATTTGTCTCAGATATGTACTAAACACAGTGTTTCAATCTAGCACAAATATAATTAATCTCTATCTCTGATTTGCACTAAAAAAAGTCCTTTGATCTAGCACAAATATGCTCCAAACTCTGTCCTCAAGCCTTAACACAAAGCTTTACTCAATCACAAATCAACTCTTCTAGATCTACCCCAAACCTTAACTCAAGGTTTGAACAAATCAATCAATCAACTCTGCTCACAAGTCTTCTCAAAGACTTGTCTCAAATATTCTCTACAAGTCCTCACTAGAACTTGTCCAATCTGCTCAACAAGTCTTCATCAAGACTTGCCTCAAATATGCTCAATAAGTCCTTGCCAGAACTTATCCAATATACTCAAATTTGCTTAACAAGTCCTCACTAGAACTTGTCCAATATACTCAAGTCTTCACCAAGACTTGTCTCAAATTTGCTCAACAAGTCCTCACTAGAACTTGTCCAATATACTCAACAAGTCTTCACCAAGACTTGTCTCAAATTTGCTCAACAAGTCTTCACCAAGACTTTCCTCAACTCTGTCTAATCTAATTGTAAGCTTCCTCAAAAGCTTACACAAATCTGGCCTTAAGTCCTCTCTAGGACTTACTCAAATATTCTCACTAGCTTTCACAAAAGCTTCTTCAAATAAACTCAATCTATCACAAAAAATCTCTTCAATAATACAAACAAGTTTTACTCAGATTCTTGTTTAATCTCACATAAATATATAGATAATTGTTAAAGACTCAATATGCTTCACACTCACAACAATGCTCAATCACTTTCAATCTCTCTCTTGTTTTTACCACAATCATACAGAGAATTGTCAGAGACTCAATATGTTTCACTCACAACAATGCTTAATTACTTTAAATCTCTCTCTTGTTTTTACCTCAAAAACATATAGAGAATTGTTAGAGACTCAATATGTTTCACTCACAACAATGTTTAATCACTTTCAATCTTTCCTTCAACTCAATTCAGAAATAAAGAACAATTTATTTCACAGAACTTGAACTATCACTCCAAGACTTCCAATCAACTAAGCCCAATCAATCCACTCAACCAATCACTCAATGAAAGCTTAGTCAACAATGCTTATCAAATAAACCTCACATAATAATGATACTCATGATATTTCACAAACCCTAGTTCAAGATAGTTCTCAACTTCACATAACCATGATACTCATGATCTTTCTCAAACCCTAGTTCAAGCATATGAAAGCTTACTTTAATATTTCCAATAATGCTTATCAAACAAGGTTTCTAGTATCAACTTTCATTCCAGAAAACCAAACTCAATAATGCTTATCAAACAAGGTTTCTAGTATTAACTTTCATTCCTGAAAACCACACTTAACAGTGCTTATCAAACAATCCTTTTCACTCCAACTTAGCATTCACAACATCCAAAAATATTTCACTCGCAAGTAAGATATGCCTATACCTTTTGTTTGATGAAGTTTTGACCTCAAACCTATCTCAATCACAATCACTCTCTTTGCCAATATCAAGGGTTAGATAAAAAAACTCTATCCTTAATATTTCCTTTCAAAATATTTCACCAAGTCAAAATATCAAAAATCAACTATGCCTTATCTCTCCTTTCAAAACAATCTTTATAATATAACTTTATTTCAACAAAAATATCTAACACCCTTGGCACACTTTATTTCTCCTTTTATTAACTTTAACCACTCAAAAATAAAACACAAAATAAAACTTTGCATACCCTTTTATCTCCCTTTTATAAATCTTTAACCCTTTTTAAATATGCAATTTCCAATTAACAAAACTTTAAGAAATAAAAAATTAATTTCCACCTTTGCAATTTTTGGATGCAACAATCAAACCTTAGCAATGTGAGTGCATACCTTAGTCCAACCACAAAAAATGCCTCGACGGGTTTCGAACATGCAAACCCTTCCTCCCAAGAACCTTTGCATAGCGTGCACCCACCAAGTGGGCTATGTGCCTCCACACAAATGGAAAGGCATGCGCCTTCCCTTTGTTCCTTCTTCGACAGTGCAGACCAAAACTTTCTCTGCTTGCCAAAAATGAAGACCACGAGAATCGAACCCCTAACCTTGTACCTGCGAACATCTTAGCGTAGTCCTTGACTGCCAACCGCGCTACCCAGCGCATTGCAATATGAAGTGGACTCCCCAATTACTTGTCCCTTGTTGTGCTTCTTTAAACCTTTCAAAACACACGCGATACTTTCTCTTAACTTTGTGCACGGATTTCTATATCATTTGATGGATCGCATGGATGATTATTTCAAATGAAACTTGCCCCTTATTATATGCAATATGCCATGTGCTCAAAACTTCGATGACCTTTTTAAATTCGATTTTAATTTGAATTAAAACTTTGTGCCCTTATAAACCTAACCTTTAGGGTTATTTAAATTAAATCATAAACTAATTTATAATTAAATTATTAGAATTAACTTATATTTAATTTAATAAATCTTATATTTAATAAAATTAAATTATAAATTAATTTATAATGAAATTATTATAATTCATTTATAATTAATTTAATCTTTAGGTCTTAATTTTAGACCTTTAATATTATAATAAAATATTATAATAGTATTTTTCTTGGGCTTTCCTATTGCTCTTTAGACCTCATCTGACCACCTTGCATATTATAATAAGAGATATTATAATATTATTTTCCTTAGGTATAGAAGCAATATTTCTCTTGCACTGCTCACTAAAACTGACTCTTGACATCCTTCCTTTTATCTGCTCATTGAAACTGACTATTGACATCAATGACAACAAAACCTGCTCATATTTCCAACACTTTATAGGATTTGGCTGATCTCGTTCACTTGGGTGGTTGGTTGCAGCAGTCTTGAACCCAAAATTGGTTTGTTATACCTATGCTATATTATCTATATGTGAATTAATTTATTGCGTGAACCAAAATATTGTTAACTTGAAATTAGTTTTTAGAAGCTAGAAAAACATTCTTAGGATTGAACAATAAACTTTGTTGGAAAAACAAAATCTCAAGAATTTCTTTGAACTTATTTTGGGAAATCATGTGAGTAGTTAGATCGGGGTTGTTACATCTAAGAAATTTGGTAGAGGTGCACCCCACAAATACCCTCTCCTATCATATACAATAGAGGTATGTATAGGGAATGGTAGTTGAATTTACCAAGAAACCACCATTGCCACTTCCTAGAGGACCATCCACATCAAGCTTGATAAGGATGGTGAGGTGATAGGACAAAGACTTTATGTAGGGGATCCATCCTTGAGAATATCCTTAGGTAGCAATGCCCTAACCTATATATACATGAGAATATGGAATACCAAAAACATAGAGGATGTAAGGGAAGACAAGTGTGGTAAGAGTACCATCACTTATCTGACAGAGAGCTCTAAGAGACACACAAATGGTAGAGGTCACTTTCATAAGGAAAGATGAAGGTGAAGAGAAGAATACCACCTAACCTATTGTGTAAGAGACTGAGGGATTTCACACCATAATGAAAATAGAGGAGAAGGAGAAGGTTGGGTTCAAGAAGGGACTAGATGATGATGAAGTTGTTAGTTGAAGTATAAACAACCCTACTAGGGATGATGACATAGCGGACCTTAGAATCTATGATTGAAATCTTAAAAATAGGTAGGTGAGAATCATTGAAATATCTTAGATCCTGTAGAATCAATAGACTAACATGGACACCACCAATATTGATCCTCTCAAACACAATGGAGATGTAGTTACATCATCATTTAAGTCATGTATTTCCTTTGTATGTTATCCATATGTTCCTTTAGTAACGTTTATGATACACAAGTGCATGCATGATTAGATATGACATTGTACTAATAGAACTTATATTTATTATCCTTTTGACATATTATTTAATGTATTTCTTAATTTTGTATTCTTCACAATTTGGGAGATATGTTATCAAAGACCTACTCATACTACCATCAATACCATTAGTGGACATCTCCATATTTAGTATTATCACCATATATTTCTTATATAATACACATAGATTAATTGATCTCTATGTTGGGGTACAATATATAGTAACACCTATCAAATTTTTCCTAAGGATACCACTCATACCACTAGGATGAGATGTGCTTGAGAGTTAGAGCTAGAAGCTAGATCTCCATTGAATATGTGATGTAGATGACAAAGTTTAAGCCTTAAATAATATAGTCAAGGGTAATAGAGGATCCAACATAAAATAGGGATGGAGAAAAATAGTTGCATATGGGATACAAAGCATTAGACACATGTCTAGGATAAGGATCTAGGGATTTGAATCTCTCAATGTTAAATATATTTTCCCAACAAAGATGAGGTGCTTACTGGACTATAGTTTTTCATATCACAATGCTCCCATACTACCATTGAGAATCCTAGAGGAGATACACATGATACTTAGTCATAGTTGTATCTATCTTAATTAATAAATATGTATGTGCTCTCTCTCTCTCCCCTATGATTCTTGGAACATTTATGTAGGTACCATGGCATCTTAGAGATGTGTTGAGGTTTATACTATATAAATTTTACAGTCAAAATGTACAAAGGACTCTAATATAGAGGGTTGAATGACCTTGAGGTAAGTTAGATTTCCCTTATGGTCCTATCTCTATCCCTAGTCTTAGCCTTAAAACTGCACACATTTTCCATATAGTTGTCTTGACCATACGTTAGTATTAATTATACATGTATTGAAAAGAACACTCTAAATTAACTAAGAATGGAACCCCTAAATCCTAAAAATTAGTCATGTTGAAAAATCCTAAATGGTTCATAATCTACTTTCTTTGTTATAGCATTGACTGATATTAATCATGGTCAAGCATCTTGTAAGTATACATTTGTATTATAAATTTAAATAAAGAGACAAATTTCCAAGTAAAAATGAGAGATTAGTTTTATTATAAAAATTCTTATTTTCTACATATCCTATTATTTCCTCCACTATGTTCTCATTTACCTCAAGTTAAATATGGGACTCAACATTAAGCATCTAAGAAAGCACATCAATACATCAAAGGAGAAAATATCATCAAGTCAAAGCACCAAGGCGATTATCTTCATCAGACAACAATCACCTTTAATTTTAGTACCCTCAAAGGTTAAGACAAATATATTTTCATTTCATTTATATTATTGCATTAGTTGTTATTTCCTTTTAATAACATTGCTTCTACTAGTTAGACTGTGTGCATTCATCCTATATACCTATAACTTACCTTGTAGACCTATCTAGTTAGATTGTGTGCATTAAAAATTTGTTATCATAGATGAAAGTGATGATCATGGTCACACGTAAAAAGGGATAATCATGGTCCTATTAAAACAAGGACGATATTGGTCTCGATCGATAATCATCGTCAAGAACCAATGATCATGGTCATCATAAAAAATGTATTTTATTTATATCGAGATTCCTTTAGGAAGGGTCGATAGAGACACATGATATAGGCGGGATTGAGACCAAGGATGCGACCAGAGCTAACATGACAACAAGGCCAACATGAGAAAAGTAGTTGAGGCAGACAATAGTAGTAGGGCAAGAAATGATTGTCTTTGGAGATATAAAGAGCCCTCTAGATGCATGAGTGATTATAATACAAGATGATAGCATAGGTGTAGGGCCTGCTTAGGCAGGTTGGTCTTGGGATAGTGGTATATATACCTTATTTTAGGCTCCATAGGTCATTGTATTATGATTTTATGCTAATATGGAGCACAATGACCACCATATTTTTGTGGTGACTAGTGCTAGATGAGGATATGGAGATGATGGTAAGGTAGAGGAGACCTCTCACAAGAGATCGATATAGAGTGGCATCCACCAAAGGAGTCATACAATTGTAAGATGTTGCCATACCAAGGATCACCTAAAGGAATCTAATAATCAATAACATTAACCTCAATTATGTGCACTTCCACTGGTCAGATTTGGTCAAACAATTCTAGCACAACAGGAGTTTTAAAGCTTAGACAACCCTCTGTGACTATTAATTTAATAGGAACAAGTATATAAAATGCTAAAAAGGGTAAACTCTCGTATCTGCATGACAAATCCCTATAGTTGATAAGATAATAGTGGATTCTGGCACACAAATTTTCAATAGCAGGATCAGTGCAAGAAGACTTTACCAAAAATATAACAACCAATACGACTATCTTCATAGCAATTTTAAAATGGATAAACTTTAGTTGTTTTTAAATTCCCACGTAAATAAATAATTTATATTTCATTTGGAATGATTGAAGTTTTTATTGTAGAGATAATATAAAAATTAGAATTTCAATGCCTATCTAGCTTACTTTTATAGACATTATATTCATCATTTCTAAACATATAATAATAAAATAAATTACTACTATCTCTATTAGAAATTTTACAAATATTTACATCAACATAATATTCATGATCAATTAAAACAAGAACTTCCATTGAACCTACTTGATAATGCCTCACCCAAGATTAGAAATATGATTGATAGAGGAAAAAATATTTGTTTTAATATTAAAAGCCTAATTAAAATCATTATCAACATTACTATCAATTTCTTCCTCCATCTTAAGATTATCAACATGGAAGGTTACTTGTTTCAACTTAGCATCATCCTCATGGGATTTATGTAACTTGACCAACCATTGATAGAATAAGACAAGATATTCTCTCTTATTAGGTTTTAATAATGGTGGAAATTTTTTAGCTACCTCTTGAGTAATGGGAATAATAACATTTGTATTAAGTTGACCATATCTTAATTCATACCTCTATTGGGGGTATTGAAAAAATTTTTTAGGGTTCCCCATATGCAAATTCCTTTTGGAAGTCCATCGTTGCTCATGTTCATAGGTTGGGACTTTCTGTGTCTCATCCATTGAAGGAATAAAGCAACTTTCATGATTTGGAGGATTAGATCTACAAGGATCTAAGTCTTTCTAAATGATGATAACTTTATCATTATAGGTAAATTTAGCCACTTGACAAGTAGAGAAAGTTATGGCTCTTATATTAGTAGTTGGTCTACCTAATAGCATAATTAATTAGTCTTGAAATCAAATACCATAAACTTCACTCTTACTTATTTAGAATGAACTAAAATTGGAAGCCAAATGCAACCCATAGGATCACGTGGAAGACCATTACAAGTATAACAACGATGTTTAATATAGAGGACATTATTTCTAGGGATAATTTGCTTATCTATCAAGGACAATTACATAATGCATGTACCACTCCCTTCATCAACCAAAGCCTATGAAAATCCATAACATTATATACTAGTATAATAATTAGTGGAGGGTCATCAACCCTTTGTCAAATAATCAACAACAAACATACTTTTCAATGAAAATTTGATAATCAAATTAGGGTTAGTGTATGCATTAATACAAAAAGTTTTTTTATGTGATTGAATATATTATACTTTATGAGACCATGGAATAGTGTGCACAATATTGGTAACTTGAGGTCCAAGCATCTCTATCTCATCTAGTAATTATCTTGATCGTTATCATTGTTAGGGATATGTACTATGTAACTCCAAATATGGGACCTTACAAGGGGTCATACAAAAATCTTCCACAATGTATCATGATTTTGTCTTGTTTATGACTTCTTTAAGCAATGATTCTTTAGGCTAAGGTCCTGGTATTTTTTTAGTTATGGGAGCTTGATCCTCACTTTTCAATAATTCAGCATTTTTAGAAATGATAGGATTTAGAGAGTTGGTTGATACCTTCCCAAGAACATTTTCTACATTGGTAGGTACTTCTGTTTTTCTAGCAACTTTATGAATGACTAAAGGAGGGTTTGGAATCTTATCAACTATGGTTGGATTAATCATTGCTTGAATTTTCAGCCTTTTCCTTCACTTTTTCATCCTTAGAAGGTTTTTTTATTTTTACATGAGGTTTCCATTTTGGAAATAACAACAATCAATTGTTACAAAAATTCAATGGTTTCTCTTTGCACCTCCATAATGTTGAGTCACATTTGGCAGTGTACAAATACATTCTCCATAGGTTGAACAAAGACCTGATTGACTTGAAAAATATTTTGGAAATTGTTGGGTCTGGGATTTTGGTTTGGGAGATGAGTACTATTTGATTTTGACTACTCTTATCCACTCCTTAGTTATACCATTTGTTTCCATGAACATGATTGTATCCTTGATTTTGATAATTTTGATGACCCCTTGATTTAACCCTTGACATTGATTATGATTCACTCCCTCTTTTTAATTATAATTGATACCTTGTTGTTCATGGTTAGGAAATTGGGTGTTATAGATATCTAACCTTAAATTACGAGGATGATTAAATTTCTTCTAGAAATCCTTAATCTTTTCATAAAATAAGCTAATTCTCTTATTATTAATTTTATCGATGTTGAAATATAGAGTAGTGATTGTTGTATAGTTCATCATCAAGATGTGTGCTTTGGGGGACACATGTAAGATGTGTGCTTTATGGGACACATGCAAACATATCTCTTAATCATACCTCTATCCTTATTTTAGACTTTTGTAAAATTTAGTGAGTGGAAATGATAAGGAAATATGCCAAAAAAGTGATAAATTGGATGAGACAAGGGAATTAAAACCATCGACCAATGTGGCTCATTGTCATCCTACCCAGAGACTCATAAAGTTAGTCCACCTATTCCATATTAGGAGGATTAAACCCTCCACCACCTAAAAGTTATTTATTATTGCTCTTTTAACACATATAATAGGTAGTATAATGAAGAAAATTTATGTTGTATTTGATACCTCTCACACAACTATTTAACATCATTATTCTTAAAACATGTGTCATTATTTGAGATGATAGTAAAAGGAATTCCAAATTAACAAATTATATAATGAAATATGAATGTAGAGATAGTAATTTTGTAGTATAAGATAAGGGCATTGCATTAATCCATTTTTTGAAATATTCAATGGTAGTAATGATAAATTTATTTCCATTGGTTGATAAGAACAAATTATTTTCAATAATATCGTCTTGATATGAAAAACCACCAAGGTGCATCTATAGGATTAAGTTGTTGTGGAGAATAATATGTGAGGTTTGCATTTTGTTGATAAGAGTCACATTTAGATATAAATTCACAAGAATATCTCTCCATCGCACGCCAATAGAACCCAATCTTAAGAAGCATGCAAGAAGTAGAATGACCACTAAATTTCCCCCACAAGTCCTTGGGTGGGCTTCATGTAAGGTAGTTCATATTTCATCTTCAAGTAGTCATCTAAGTAGAATACTATCATGATTTTTATAGTATAGGATATCTCTTAAGATGAAATACTTAATAGTTTTTTGTAAATATTAATTCTTTCCTTGGTACTAGTTTCGTTGGAATATATTTGAGACTCAAGGTATTGAATGATGCCTTTTTACCAAATGTAAGACTTGGTAGACTCTATGTTATTGACTTCCATCATACAAAATTATCTCCTTCAAGTTTGATATTGTTTATGGAAAAAAATGGTTAGTGCATACAATTATACAAATTAATACAAGATAAACCAAAATGCTTATATCAAGACAATAAACAATAATTTCATAATCAAAGTTGAAATTACCCTAATCCAATCAGAAATTAAAATGGAGCATTAAAAATTTATACTACATTAAGATTATCCATAAAAGTGAAAGCTAGAGCTAATACTAATGTAGCAAAAATAAATTACTTGACACATAGGGCATCAAGGACCATTCCATTCATAAAATAATCATAATGAAATACTCACTTCTACTCTACCCTACTTGTAATGTCACTATAGTAAGAAAGGATATATCACACTTGGACTATATGTAAAGGGTGTGACATGCCTTGGAAACTAGTCCTTGAGCAACAATTCTTGATCTTTGGCTGCAAATCCTAGTAGAGCATCCTAACCTCCTTTATGGAAGGTAGCTAACTAGTAGTTGATATATTTGGTTGTACTTGCAAGGGCAATGGAGAGAGAGATTGTTAAATAAATATATATGTTGTGACAAAAATAGAGGCAAGAAGTTGAGAGTAATGTTAGCAACAATAAGGAGTGAACAAATGAATGATGCTCAAATGAGGAAACAAAATGGTATTTATAGTGTATGAAAATAATAACTTTCTCTTTTGAAGCTGATAGTGAAAGTTTAATAAATTTCCTCTTTTATCTAAAGTTTTAAACTTTAAATTTAAAAAAAATAAACTTTTAAACTCTTAATTAAATATTTAAAAAAAATTAATATAAACTAGAAAAAAGTGACACCTGGCATTATGGGAAAGGGGAAGAGATCCATCGATGGAAAATGACTAGAAAAATATTGTGGAAAATGATAAACAAAGACTTTAAGAGGCAACCAGATCCTTTGGCCAATTGGATCATTGTCGTCCTACCCAAGGGCTAACAAAGTTAGTCCACCGCTATCCCATATATAGGAGAATGAGACTCTCCAGCACCTATAAAGTCAATTGTTAGTGTAATTTTTATAAATATAGATATTACAACTGATGGATTCATTACTAAAATTTATGGTAAAACTCCTAGTATCATCAAGGTCTTTATGAGAGTCATATGAGACAATGGAAGAGGATAAGGAATTAACAACTTGATTTTTTTTTTTTTAAGTGAAAAACCCCTTACGAAGCTACCTTGGTTTGAGAGACCACGAACAGGGGGGTACTACACCGTCAAAGTCACTCGGGGGTCGCACCCGACCCCTGCCCACACCAACATTATCAATTGGATTTTAGATACCCAATTCAGCTTTTTGGTAGGGTGGAGATTTGAACCTGGGACCTCCCTTGGAGGATTGCCCTCTCCTCTCCAACTCACCTACAACACCTGGGTCACTTGATTTTTTAATCTAGGCACATGTTCTATAAAATGTTACTCAGAGAATTAGGAAATATCTTGTAACATGCAATGATATTCCTTAAGGCACTCACTTTTAACTTAATATTTAACTTTGACTTGGTTAACTATTAATTGTGAAACTCCAATATCATGCACATGTTGTACACCTAGTTTTTTAGTAACTAAAAGAATTAAGATTAGACCTTCATATTCAACACTATTATTTGTTTAATTAAGTTTATTTCTAAATGTGAAGGAAACACAATTTAATTGGGGGTCACAAGGCTACACCAACACCCAGCCCAATTTGGGTTTTACCACCATCAAAATATAGAATGCATATATTGATATTTAAAATTACTCTCTTTGATAGTGTTGGTTTTTTCTGGTGGAGAATGAGGGTTTAGACAAAGTGTAAATTGTAAATTTTTATAGCTATCAATCATCAGAGTACCTCTTGGGTAGTGTGGAGGTTGAGATCTTTGAGCACAAGTAGTGGAGAAAAATGAAGAAGGCCCTTTGGGGCCAAATATTTAGGAGGTCTGTGGGCCTTTGAAAGTATTATCAAGAATCCAACATGATCATGCAAATGTTATGTTTAATAGGGACAATCTACAAGGCATTGAATCAAGTGAGCAGCAAGCAAGGCAAATAGGGGAAAGTAATATCCAATATTCCTTCATGCATGTGGAACAACAAAATGAACAAGTATTGAATAAAATTGATCACCCTTTTTAATTCATAACACAAAATAAGGAGGAAGGGCATCCTCTTCAAAAGTACAGACAATAAATAGAAATAAGATTCAAGAGATCGATCAAACAAAAGGAGATAATATGTTGATGGCGGATTTAGATATTAGTAAAGCTATAATTGATTCTAGGGCACACAATAAAAAAGAACCAGTCACATTAAAAAAACCTAAAGGGATGGAGCCCAAGGACCTCCCTCCAAAACTAAATTTTAAAGAAGCAATTTGTGCTAGACCACACCAAATAAGAGGGAAAAATAATCAAAAACTACAAAGGAAACTATTAAGGATGTTGAAAACCGATCCAAGGAAAATAGATATGGGTTGCATGAAAGCAACTAATGAATCCCCATTAGTGAAGTTGGCAATGTAGGATATCCAGGAGCAAACAGACACTATGGATAGGAGAGGACTAATTTACTAGTTCATGGGATTTTTACCGAATATTTCTACCATCAAGTAATGGGTTGCCAAAAACTGTAGAACTAAAGGTGAGATCCAAATATTTGCTTACCCTAATGGTTATTTCCTTGCTAAATTTTTTATTGAAAAATATAGGGAGGATATTTTTCAAGGGGGGCCATGGTTCTTAGGTAGGGTAGTGCTTTTCATGAAGCCTTGGCATACCAAGTTCAAAGTTGAGGAAGAAATACCATCAACTACACTTGTTTGGGCCTATTTATTTGGCCTCCTAGCAGACTACTGGAATCCAAATGTATTAGAAATAAATGGAAATTCTTTAGGAGTTTTCATGATGATAGTTTATAGCACTCAAAATTTGGATCATATGATCTATGCAAGAATTTATGTTCTAATTGACTTTGAAAAACCACTTCTAGAGAGGATCACCTTACAATATGAGGAAAAATTATGGGAGCAACGAGTAGACTATGAAAATATACCTTTTAGATGTAGAATCTATCATGAATATGGCCATATAGCCAGGTATTGTCCTCATAAGATCCCTAATAAAGAGAAAGAGGATGGGAACTTAGCAGGGTTTCAAATCCCCAAACAAATGAATATTAAAAAAACAACTCCAAATATACAATAGTAATTTCACCTAACATATTTGAAATTATCTCTACAGATGAACAATTAGATGATGAGGATGATAAAATGGAAACAATGGTTAAGGAAATACAGTTTGGTGAAGAGAAGAAACATGAACGAATAAATGATGAAATTGGAATAAAAGAAACTACCATAATTTTGAGAAACAACCTAGGAGAGCCATCTCATCCAACAATGGACCTTCAAGAAAATAACATAGAAATTTTAAATAAGTGTAAAACTAAAAGCCAGATTCAAACAACAAATAAGTTAGCTCCTCAAAAATATAATATAGATGCCAACAATAGTGTCCTAGCTCTAAATTATAATTCTATAGCTCTTACATGAATGAAGCAAGATACAAATAAAAATATGATGATGGATACAAACCAAAATGTAGGATGTAAATCCAACCAACACCATCTCGTAGAGGAAGATCAAAAGTTAATTGAGGAAGGTAAGGTAATAGTTCTTACCCATTTTTTCAAATCTGGTTAATTATAAATATTATCATGTGTAATATTAGGGGACTTAAAGGAAGTCCTTCTAAACAATTAGAAATTAGAAAAATGATTCAAACAAATAAACCTCAACTTCTCTTTCTTCACGAGATAAAGGTTTCAATTGAAGAAATGAAAATAATATAAAAAAAGATGTGGTCATCCAGTAAGGTAGTGTCCCTCAGCACCCAAGGGGCATAAGGAGGAGTGGCATGTATTTGGGATTGAAAGGAAAATACAATACAATACATGATGGAAAGCAAGGTATTGCTAGCAATGGTTGCTCAAAATAGAGATTCATATCAGGTTATACTTTATATAAATGTCTATGTTCCATGTACTATAGAAGAGAAATGATAAATATGGAGAAATATAGATTTTATCACCTCTCAATCCCCTAAATCTTGGGCTTTTATAGGAGGATATTTCAACTCTATCCTTTATTAAGAAAAAATGGGAGGAATTAGGAAGTTGGATGGGATGTTAGAACTCATGAATGAATACATGGCCAACCTTCATCTACTAGATATCACGCCATCCAATGGTTTGATGACTTGGTCCAATAGAATATAAGGTTCAACATGCATTCTTGAAAGGCTAGATAGGTTATTGCTTTCAGATAAGTTTTTGATACAAGGACATATCCCAAAAGTGAATCTTAAACAATGTAGGATATCATCATTGGCCAGTTTTAATGGAATTTTGGAGAACCAAGGGTAAGCTAACTCCATTCATTTTCAGCTAATGTGGCTCAGAGATGAATCTCTAAAGCCAAGGATACAATAGTGGTGGTAATAATGCAAGCCAATACATGGTACTAAGATGTATTATTTTGTCAAAAGATTGCAGTATATTAAATATAAAATAAAGAATTGGAATTGGGAGGGATTTGTAGATGTTAGGGCTAAGAAAAGGGAATCTCTAACCCGACTTGAGGAGTTGAATGAGAAAATACGTCTTGAGGAATTCACATAAAATAGGGCTAAGACATAAATTAATATTTCAACCCATGTGAAGGAATGGGATAGAAGAGAATAAATAATGTGGAAATTAAAGTCAAGGATTCAATGGCTACAAGACAGAGATCGGGACACAAGTTTTTTCATAAGTATCTCCTAGCCCGAAGAACTCATAAATTTATCCCTTGATTTAAGAGTGAATTAGAAGATATAGTCCACACTTGGTAAGGCATATCTTCATTAGTTGTGAATCATTTTTCAAACCTCTTTATAGCCCAATTGTTTGATCCAAAAGCTCAATAAGAAATTCTACAGGCCATACCTATTCTTTTTTTGATGAAGAGAACATAGTTTTAACTAATCATATAACTAAGAAGGAACTACAAAAGGTAGTCTTAGAAATACAAAAAGGGAAAACCCCAGGTCTATATGGATTCCCCATTGAATTTAGCCAAGAATTTTGGGATGTTATGCAGGTTGAAATTCTAAAGGTGGTAGAAGAGGCCAAAAAGGTAAAATAAATCCTCAAAGATATCAACAACACTTTTATAGCTCTAATTCTAAAATCTTAAGAAGTAGATAATATATTTTTTTTTTGGTAATTATTTTAATAGATTAACAGTGGGTTTTTATAGAGGATCCCAAAACCTTATGTACAAAATCAGCCTGGCTGGAATGTGCATCATGCCTTGTGGCTGGAGGAATAAACTTGATGACAGAAACCAAAAACTGCTAATTGCCCGAAGGCTATAAGTAGGGCCCTTATGTCTGAATATCCTGGAAACAAACCACATTTTACCAAGGAAAACAAAAATACTAGCTGGAGAAATTTGACCATCGAAAGCAAAAACAGCCAAACCAAACGAATGACCTTCCAAGCGAGGAGAACATCATGAGAGGATATCCGCATTGGCCAAACTCACCACCTCAGACGGGAAGCATGAGCGCCACACAACAGGACACGTGGTCACAAGCCCTTTGTTGTCCATGTGGTCTGCCATGCGATTTCCTTCCCTAAAAATATGGCATGCCTTCCACCTATCACGTTGAGAGAGGAGCATCCTAGCCTCAAGAATGATGTTGTAGACCCTCCAAGACGGGTCTTTAGAGCCTAGCAGATAGTTGACTATATTGAGCGAATCACCTTCGACTATCAAAGGCCGAGGATCCTCGGAGAGGATCTGGATACCTTTCAAAACACTTCTGGCTTCAGCATAGTGATTAGTCTGGGAACCCAAATCTTCACAATAAGCTAGCACGAGATTCCCGTTATGATCTCTAACCACACCACCAGAACCAGCAGGGCCAGGATTGCCTTTGGCCACACCGTCAAAGTTTAATTTAATCCAGCCCACAGGGGGCTTGGTCCAAATAACATCCCCACGCTGAGACTTAGAAACACCATCAAGAATAGGGAAAAGGCCCAAACTTTGGAAGATCGTCGCTTCGCCAGGAAGGCGGGGACGGGAACTAGGAACAACTTTAGAATTCTCAATGGCGAAGGATAAGGCTCTCTGAGCGACACAAGGAGGTACTCTAGGGACCTTGCCGAAGACTCTGGAATTTCTCTCTAGCCAAATCTGCCAAATGGAGTGGTGGAAAGAGGCCTCAAGAAGGAAGCGAAGTTTAGGATTCTTGAAAGGATTGGGCCATTGGTGGAAGGCATCTTTGAGGGAGCGGGGAGTGCACCAAAGGATTTGAAAGGAAGACAGGACGATGCCGAGGACGGAATGGGAAAAAGGACAGTGCAAAAATAAGTGGTCCAGTCGTCTCACAATCGACAAAGCACAAGAAGCACTTGTTGGGAATAGCAAAACCCCTCTTATGGAGGTTGTCGATGGTTAAGGCTTTATTATGAAAGGCAATCCATGCAAAGTAATTAACTTTAGGAATAATACCCTTCCTCCAAATCACTTTCCACCGGTGATCCATGGCAATCTCGCAAGTAAGAAGGTCATAGGCAGTCTTGACAGAGAACAGACCATCCTCTGTGCCACGCCAGATGATTCTGTCATCTCTTCTAACAGATGGAATTAAAATAGACCGAAGAATATTAGACAAAAAAATCATTTCATTGTTAAAGCCATCCAGGACTGGAAAATTCCACCGAGGGGGAAGAGAGCTCCGATCAATGAAGTCTGCAACCTTGAGTTGGGAATTTGGATCCACCTAGGCTTTCAGGCCAGCAAGGTCCACTCTCAACTCGAGAGCTCCATCAGTAACCCACCTGTCCTTCCAGAAAAGAATGGAGTTGCAATCACCCAAAATCCAGCGAGCACCAGAGTCGATCAGAGAGCGAGCTTGAAGCACAGATTTCCAAAAGGTAGACGCTTCAGGAGGAATCCCGACATCAAAAAGAGAACTCGATCCAAGATACATCCTCTTAACCAGATTGACCCACTCTGCTGGGTCATTAGTCAGGATCTTCCAAGCATGCTTAGCGATCAAAGCAGTGTTCATGAGTCTTGATCTCCTCATTCCCATGCCACCTTGGTCCTTTCGCAAGCAAACCTTATCCCAGGCCACAAGAGGAATTATGGATTTTTCTTCATTGCCAGACCACAGAAAGGTCCTCTGAATCTTTTCAATCTTGGAATGGACAAAAACAGGCAGCATGAACACAGACATGAAGTAAGTTGGGATTCCTTGGAGACAAGCTTTGGCAAGGGTGGCTTTCCCAGCTTGCGATAGGAATTTGCCTTTCCAAGTGCTCAGCTTTTTGTGAAGACGTTCCAGGATCATGTCCCACAAGCTTCCATTGGCCCGGCCATTACAAGCCAGAGGTAAACCCAGATAAGACGCAGGTAGGGAATCAATAGTGCATTCCAAAATTCTGGCTATGTAGAGCTGCCTTCGCATAGGAGTGTTAATAAAATAAATTTTGCTTTTGAAGTAATTGACTTTCTGTCCGGCAGCATTTTCATAACGGGAGAGGATTCGCTTGATGGATTTGGCTTGAGTGACGGACGCCCCAGTGGAGATGAGGGTGTCATCCACAAATTGCTGATGAGAGACAGGATCGACTCTGGAGGTGGGAAAAATGCCAGAGATCTTATTCTGACGAAGAGCCTCTTTCAAAGACCAACTCAGAACCTCAGCCAAGAAGGATGAATAGAATAGGAGACAGAGGGTCACATTGTCTGAGGCCTCTGGCACTTTGGAAATACCCAGTAGGGGATCCGTTGATTAGAACAGAAAAGGAGGGAGTGGATATGCAACTACTGACAAGGTCAATCCATTGAGGGTGAAAACAGAACTTGAAGAGGACAGCACAGAGGAACCTCCCGTCAACTCTGTCAAAAGCTTTATTCATGTCCGACTTTGAGGAAAAGAGCAGCATTTTTGGAGCGGTGAGCAGAATGGAGGGTTTCATGGATGGTGATGACACCATCGAGAATGTTTCTGCCTTTAACGGTACTTCCCTGAGAAGGACCAACCAAGGAGGGAAGAAGGGACCTCAGACGGTTGGCTATGGACTTGGTTAAGATTTTATAAAAAACATTGCACAGGCTAATGGGACGATAATTAGAGAAACTTTTGCAGGCGGAAGACTTAGGGATGAGAGCAAGAAAGGTAGAATTTAGTTTTGGATGGATGGATCTGGAGGCTTGAATCTCCTGAATTTCTTCGCACACATCCGAACCCACAACATCCCACATAACTTGAAAAAAATGGGGGGAAAACCGTCAGGCCCGGGCGCCTTGTCCCGGTTGCATGGAGAACAAAGCTTCTTTAATCTCAGACATAGAAAAAGGCTCCAGAAGCTTAGAGCTTACCTCGGGAGGAACTTTGACTGGGAAGTTATCCAACAAAGATTTTTGAACCTGGAGATCACTGTCGGGAGGAACACCGAGCAGATCCTGGAAGAAGTCAACCGCTTCACTTCGGATTTCCTCAATATCCTTGGTAACGCGTCCATCCTTGCACACCACTTCCCTGATTTTGTTAGCCCCTCTGTGCCGCAAAGTTGACGCGTGAAAAAACTTCGTATTGGAGTCTCCATTTCTCAACCAGAGGTCCCTAGATTTCTGGTGCCAAAAAGTTTCTTCCCTTGCAAGAATAGAATGATAATCCACCAAGAGCCTCCTTTCCTCCTCCCTGAGGCAATCGGTGTAACCTTCGAGCTCCATTCTCTCCTCCACCAATTTTAGGTTCGCAAAAATGGACCTTTTGGACTCAAAAATGTTGCCGAACACCTCCTTGTTCCATGTTTTCAAATTCCTTTTGATTAACTTGAGTTTTAAGGCCACTCTCTTGGAAGCGGAACCTGCTACCTTCTGCTGCCACCAGGCAGTAACCAACCCTCTAAAGTCCTTGTGAGAAATCCACATGGACTCAAATCGAAGGGGGTTTTAAAAACAGGCCCATCAACCATCTCCAGGACAATAGGATTGTGATCAGACCCAATCCTCGGTAAGGCCGAGAGAGTTGCCGCACCGAGTATGGGAATAGCCTCTTGGGATATGAAGAATCTGTCAAGATTGACTTGAATAAGATTGCTCCCAATCCTCCTGTTGCTCCAAGTGAAGGATGCCCCCTTGAGGTCAATGTCAAACAAGTTATTGGTAGAAACAAAATCTCGAAAGTCTTCCAGACTGTGGCTAGAGTGGTCTGATCCTCCTTTCTTTTCAGATGGGTGAAGAGGACAGTTGAAATCTACCCCTAGAACCCAAGGGAAATTACAGAACATTTCCATCATCTGGGAAATAGCCTTCCACATTTTTGCTCTCTCCGAGATAGAGTTTGGGGCATACACATTAGACAGGATCCAAGAAAAGTTAATGGTTTTGGAATGAAACAAAACATTGATAATCCTACTAGAAGTTGAGAGAAGGCTGCCCTCAAAAATCTCTGGATCCCAAAGAATCATGAGACCGCCCGCCGTTCCCACCGCAGATCGGAGAGGAATTTTGCCTTAGCCCAAATGACCTTAGCAGCCTACGCGGAAGAGATAGCATCGGTCTTAGTCTCTTGCAAAATTAGGATGGACGAATTCGTCCTTTTTCTCGAGATCGCCCACCAATCTCCGTTTGGCAATCGCATTAAGCCCTCTCACATTCCATGAGAGGACTTTCATCTCAACAGTTTGATATTCTTCTTACCTCCCTTTCCTTGCTGGAGGGGAGGTTTTGGGATAGACGAGTCACCCATTTGGGAATCAGAATCATCCTAAAAAAGCAGTCGTTGAGTACCATTTGCAACATCTACCGCCGTCTCCTTGTCCCGCCTGTCTTTGTTGGGGGGACGACCTTGCTTCCTTTCGCTACCAAAATCAACACCTTGCTTTCGGCTTCTCGTATTATGAGGGCTGATATTACCAGATTGCTCACCCCTTCTTCCTAGTAGGTAATCTTCCAAAGACATTTTGGGACTCGGGGTGGTTATGGTCCAGGATTTTGGGTGAATCTGCCTGTGCGGTGATTGGTGGAAGGGACTGGTCCTTCTCTTGTGGTCCAAGGTGAGGGCTTGCACCACACGGCTCAGAGACCGTTTGGGGGGAGACTGCTTCCACCGGGTGGGAGGATTTAGGATGGTCCCTAGACGGGCCTGGAGAATCATGCCCTTTTGCAGCAGGGAGCTTTGTCTGACCTTCACCGTGTTCCAAGGGGTTGCTAGAATCCCGTTTCTTCATCCCTGGATTTTGAAGAGGACAGTTGGACTGGAGGTGCCCTTGAGAACTGCACAGGGGGCAGAAAGTCGGTCTGTTCTCATACACAATGGCTTGCTTGTGAAGAATGATATCTCCAGACCGGAGAGTGATGGATGATGGAAGGTCAGCCTCCAAATCTTCCAGAATGCAGAACCGAGCTTGAACAAATCTGGTTCGAGCTTTGGTGGGAGGGTCAATGGTAACCAACTCACCAATGGAGCGTGCAATTCCTCTGATTACATTTTCATGCCAACAGAAGAGGGGGAGACTCGGGAGTCTAACCCATATTGGAGCAATGTTGATATTTTGGGTCTCGGGGTTGAAGTCCATACCCCACTTCCTTAGAAAGAGACTTCGCGACCTAGGAACCAAGGACCACCGACCGAGATTTTACAGTAGTCCTCCTTGTTATTCAGTCTAATCGCGAGAAAACCCCGGGATAAGGCCGCCAACTCCATGTGACCAGAGGTTCGCCATTTACCTGCCGCCCACTTGCGAATGGTCTCCATGTCGGGACGGCCGCCAATAAACTTACCGATGAGGGTAAATTTTTTGAATTCCACAAAGCTTGAAAGAATTTCGTCGAGATGTCCAACTCGTCCCCGACAGAAACAACTCCTTGGAGAGCAGACCGCTAAGGGTTTCTGAAGCCGCTGCCTGAGCGTACGACTTCCGAGGTCCACCTCCCCATTTGTCTGGTGGATCCTTGTCATGACCTACATCCTCTTCGGTTGGAGAGGACTCCTTAGCGCCCCCGATCTCTGATTGCCCTCCCTTCGCCTTCGCTCGTGCCCTTGGTTCAGTCTGTTGGCGTTCCCATGCTCTCCCGCAGAAGCTTTCCTGCCCGCTGTCATCTTGGCCGTCAAAACCCTAAGAAGTAGATAATATTACTGAATATAGAACAATTGATTTATGTTATGTTATTCTAAAAATAATTTCAAATATTATATTAGAAAGGCTCAAACATTTGCTTCACAAGATCATCTCTCCAGAACAAGGGGGATTTGTTGAAGGGCGAAAAATAGTGGATGAGATAGTGTTAGCCCAAGAAGCAATTAACTCTATTGAATATCAAAAATCCCCCTCCATATTTATTAGATTGGATTTGTCCAAGACATATGATAGGGTGGATTGGCACTTTCTCATCCAAGTTTTGGAAAAATTTGGATTCTCTCAAAAATGGATAAAATGGATCAAGGGTTGTATTTCTTTAGTTTCTTATTCAATTATTCTTAATGTATGTCCTACTCATTGGTTCTCAACTTCTAGAGGCATCATATAAGGAGACCCTCTTTCTCCATATATTTGTATCATCCTAGCCAAATTTTTGGGAGGGAATTTTGCTAAGAATCGAGATTATCAGAAGTTAGGATTAACTATAGCTAAAGGAGTCATACCTATCACACTTTTACAAATTTTTGATGATTCCACCCTTTTGGGGAAGGCAACTATAAAGGAAGAAACCTCAATAAATAAAATTCTTCACTATTTTACTAGAGCCTTAGGGTAACTAATTAATGAAGATAAATCTAAAGTATTTTTTCATTGCTCACCTAGAAAAGATATTTTGATAATGGACAAATTAGAATTCAAAAAAACTTCTCTTCTTATTAAATACTTAGATGTTCCAATTTATCTGGGTAGCTAAAAGAAAGAGCATTGGAGCTGGTTATTAGAGAAAATGAAGAATAAAATAGGAAGTTGGACCAACAGATTCCTTTCATCAGGAGGTTGAATAACTCTTACCAAATTAGTTCTTCAATCTATTCCAATATTTGTTTCAATAGTGTTGAACATCCCCAAGTCAGTGCTCAATGAAGTGGACAAGATTAGTCACAAATTTCTTTGGAGAGGTTCAAAAATGAAGAAGAAATGGGCCCTAATAAGGTGGGAGACTATGTCTTCCTACTCATGAATGGGGTTTAGGTCTTAGATCGATAGTCAATAATAATAAGGATTTGGTAGCAAAATTATATTGGAGATTGATTAGCCATCCCAATGCCTTATGAGTCAAAAATCTAAGAGCCAAGTATGCAAAAAATAAAGACCCGTTGACTTAATTCATCATCAACTACCTTCTAGAGGATCACCAATTTTAAAGGTCCTAAAAATTGGAGAGGAGTTGATAATTAAAAAGCTCTTTTGGATAGTACAAAATGGTCAAAAGATAAATTTTTGGATAGACTCTTGGGATTGATACCTTCAATTGTCAATCCAACATCTGGATTTGAGACCTATAATGGAGAAAATGTATAGGATAAATTGGATAAAAGTTATCAAATACTATATAGATTAGAAAATAAATGTAAATGTGGGAAGATGTTGGATCCCAATAGAATATTGGCCAATACAACTTTCTAAAGCTCAAAAAAAGGTTATTCATAGAATCCTTTAAATGATATCACCTTCATGGTCACAAGCTGAGGACTGCATTGGCTGGAATAGTTTTGGGTATGGTGAGTACACTATTGCTCAAGGTTACTTAGCCTTAAATCCTATTAATCCCCATAAGGATCAATATATTTTCAAGCAATTATGGGCTCAAAATTTATGGCCAAAAGTTAGATTTTTTAGTTGGTTGCTACTCCATAAAAGGGTTCTCACAGGGGAGAAGCTTATGAAGAAAGGTTGTAGTGGACCCTTTCAATGTGTAATGTGTTGGGATAAAAATGAAATTTTTAACCATTTGTTCATAGAATGCCCCGTAGCTACAACTTTGTGGAAGAATATGGATTCCATTCTAAAATTAAGATGGTCCAATGAATAATTCATAGAACAACTATGGAGAGATTGGAGATAACAAGAAGGAAAATACTGGTATGTGAACCCAATAATTTGGACAGGTATGACTATTCTTCCTTGGAACATATAGAAAGAGCAAAACAAGTAAATATTTCAACAATAAAGTAGGGACATCCACTATGTCTCGCTAAATACCATAGAAAATGTGAGAGAGATTGTTCAATATTTATTAACTCATCCACACAATTCAAATCAACTACGAAAACAAATGATGGCACGATTAAAGATAAGAAATGGATTAGTCCAATACATAAGGAAGAAAGGGATTGGTCAAATTATGGATAGAACTTAGTAATGGCAGTCTCCCCTAAAGAACTTTATAAAAATCAATACATATGGAGAATCCAAAGGAAATCCTGGAAGAGCTAGTATAAGAGAGATAGGTAGATTGGAGGATGGTACTCCAATTTTTACTTTTGCAAAAAAATTAAGAACTCTATCCAATAACTTAGTAGAAAGGTATGGTATTTTGATAGGTTTGTAGGAGGCTCTGAAGGCAGGGTGGAGAAGGGTGATTACAGAGTCATACACTCAAGTTATGATCAATTACCTAAAATCAACTTTAGGGTCTAAGAAGGTGGATTGGAGAATCCAAAATATTATAGATAATATTAGGCTAATCATAAACAATTTTCAAGAGGTAATTTTCAATCATGTGCCTAGAGAATAGAACAAAGTGGTAGATGTTATGGCAAACTGGGCTCTTGAAAAATGAGATTTTAAGTGCTATGGTTATCATCCTAGGTGTTGTCCAGAATATATTAGGACTAGTATTCTCCAAATTCAGTATCTTGATGGCAATGCAGGAAGCTATGTTTAAAATGATAAGTAGTGTAGAGCTTTTTTCATGACAGGATTCCAAACTTCAAAAAAATAAAAAAATAAAAAAAAAATCTTTAATTCTTTTTATGATAGAGGATGTTAGAGGGTTTTGTCTCAACAATCAATAGCTTCAATGGTAGGATGGATGGATGGCAACTCATTTTTTGATGTGACATTTTAGATCCCTGTTGTGGTTATGCAATTATTTTGATCTTTTCTATTTTGGTACTTTTCTTCAATTCTTTCCTTGATAGAGATTGTTAGGGGGTTTTGTCTAATTTGTCAATAGCTCCAATGAAGTAGTTTGTTTAAGGTGTTTTTGTGTTTGTTAGTGTTTTTTTAATTATTTTTGTTGTGTTTGTATGTTTGTCTTATTTGGTGTTTTTGTGTTGTGTTTTAGTGAGTGTGTGTGTGTTTTCTATGTTTTTTGTTGCTATTTGTTGTTTTTGTTTTTCATGTTTTTTTTTGTTGTGTTTTTGTATCATTTTGTTGTTTTTGTTATGTTTGTGTTTTGTTATGTTGTTTTTGTGGTTTTATTTGTGTGTTTCATGTTTTGTTGTTGTTTATGTTTTTTGCTTTTTTGTTGTTTTTTGGTTGACTTTTATTGTTTGTGTGTGTGTATGTTTTGTTTTTTGTTTTTGTTGTGTTTGGTTGTGTTTTTTATGTTTGTTTATGTGTGTGCTTGTGTGTTCTTTTTTTATTGTTTTAGGTATACTCCTTGAGTGTTTCAAAGGTGGTAGGTTAGGTGTGAGTCCTAGAAAATTTTAGAAAAAGAGATACCCCTGCCTCCTTGGGTCTTACCCGAAAGTGGCACTCCTTCTAGGATGTATTCCACAAACAAAAACTTTCTCTTTGGGTTCCTCTTACTCAATATCCTTTTTGGTCTCCTTATACTTTTTATTAGAAGGATTAGGATTTTGGATTCCATAATTAGGATCCATCTTAATATCATTGATATAAAAAATTTGGTCAATAGGAAGACTTTGTCAAGAGAAATAGAGTCATACAAGAATGTGGCTACTAATTTATTGACTATAGCTTGTCCCTTTCTAAATTGAGAATCCATTTTGTTTTTAAAGAAATCATACACATTTGGAGATTTTACCCAACATATATTTTAAATATAATATCTTACAAGATATGATCTAATAACCCTATAAGTTATTTGATAAAGCATGTAGCCTCTTAGTTTTTGGATTATAAAATAAATAAAAAATTAATCATGTTCAATTTGGATGTATCTAGTATCTACATCTACAAGAGATTGACTAGTGTAGTAAATGGTATATTTCACCCCTTTGTTACACTATTAGACCAAACCTAGCCCTAGGATGAATATATGTGCATATGTATAGTCAAAATTGATGAGACATCCTCACCTCAGCATTGTTTTCGCAAGGTATTTCTCAACTTCTTAAGAGATATCAAGGTGATTAACATCCCTGAATACTTATTTTTCTTGATGGAGATTTCAGTTGATAGTGTTTGTAAATGGAAGTCGACCCACCCAAAACATCAGGGCTTACATCTTATCATTTGCAAATATATCTACTAGGACCAGGCCCTGGGAATTACCGTGTATGGGGGTATTGAGGAGAATTCTCATCTTGTTCCCATTTTGGGGTCACCCTGAATTGCATATGAGGAGGTGGTAGGTGACCAATTGGTGGTTGTGGAGGTTGTCTCATTTGGCAAGGCGAGTAAGAAAAATATATTGCTAGGATATTCCATGAGTGCTCCTACTCCCAGTCTATTCTCATATCTTGTGAAATCCTCAGTGGAGAAAGGTAAAGACATTGTTGTCTCTCTTCTTGTGGAGAAAGGAAAATTATATTTGAAACTAGTCTCTTGCTCAAATTAATTAGACATAAGGAATCCAACTTTAAAGTTATTGAAGATAGAGAATTAAATTGCATTAAAACTATATTTAGCTTTCTATTCATAAATAGGGAGAAATAAGGTGAAGAATAGAAGTTGAAAATTAGGGAGAAAAAATGGATTCAACTCAAAGGAAAACTTTGAAAGCTAAGTAACCTATCAAATTCATATACAAAACATTTGGTAGATACAAGATAATCAAATTTGATCTTATGTTCAAATACTAGGAAGCTAGAAGGAATTCTACTTAGAGATTTGTCTATTGTTTGATCATTCTCGAAACATTAGTAAAATAAGATATACTACAAGATTTGAAGAATTGACAGTTAGAATTTGATCATATACTCAAGTTCAATTTATAATTTAGAAGTTAAAAGATAGGGAGATATAAGGTTTACAAGTGCTCTTAGTAGATCAAAACTAAGAATGAAGAAGGATGTCTACTTCAAAGAGATATGGAAAACATCATTATAAAGGAAAGGGCAAAAGTCATAAAAATTGGAATCAAGAATTTACTTACAAAGACTGAATAAAACTTAGATCTTACTTCAAAATTGATCTATATTTAAGCCTTAGAAGAAAACTTTAAACTCTAGATTATTATCTACATGCTAGAATAATTGAAGCAAATGATAATGGTTAATATGATATTCTAATTCCTTTAGACATTGGTAGAATATTATATATGGAATTTACTTACTTTTAAATATTACAAAGAAGAAAATATTGAGAAAAAGGAATTGATTAAATCACTTAAAGAGAAAAAAAAATAGATGAATCCTTCTTAAAGAAATTATTTTATTCTTCATGCAGTATTGATACTTCAAGTTATACTCAAGATCTTATCATGATGCTTTAAGTAATTGCTCAGACGATTGTGTACTAAAGAAGACTTGTGATAAGAAGGAAAAAGGCAAAGAGAAAATATTTTTGCAAGAATTATATGATAGCATGACAACTCATGAAAGCACAAAAAATGACTAATAATAAAAATGAAAAAGAAGAGGAACCTGATCAAGGACGAATATAATGTAAAGTAAATTGAAGATAATACGAAGACCATATTGAAGACTAAAGTATTCAATAACCAAATAATATAATATAGAGGGTGTTGGAATATATTACATTGTTTGGTACATGCTAATGTACCATCTTGGATACATGTTTATATTAGGAGAGTGTCTTAGATTAGGGTTTGAGCATTTAATTTATGCAATGTAATAAATGCACAGGTGTTGTTAGAGTGTGCAAGGTACTTGATTATGTAAATGTGCATGTTGTCAATGTGCACATGATTGCATAGAATAAGAAGATGAAGAGTCATAGGAAGGTGGAAGGCCAAGAGTCACATCTCTCGTTATAGGTATTTGGGATATAGATAGAAAGAGAGGAGAGAAGCATAAGATACAGTAGAGCAGTTAGATACAATGTACAACTTTTATGAAGCATGAAGCATTTATGATTTCCAAATTTTATATGAAGATCCTGTTTTCATGAGCTTCTTTTAATGGTAGTTTTATGAGTTGTTGCAAAAGTTTCTTATGAGTTTTTCCTGCTTATTATATTGCCATTATCATATAGTTAATATTGCATGTTCTTTTTAGTTCTTGTGGTTGCATTTCCTTAAATATGTAGCATCAAAAGCTAACAATAAGCACATAAGCAACAAGAGAGTATTCCAACAACAAAAGAGCACTTGAAAATCATTGAGAGTGGGATCACAAATGAAGAACACTAAAATTAGAAGATGGAGAAAAAAGGGATCCAATCCTCCTAAGGAATTTTGGAGGGATTCAAAATGTGGAAAAAAAAGGTAAATCTTGGGTAAGGGCCGACATCACAAAGAGTCGATGTGGAACAAGGGTTTTGAGAGAAAAACCCCAATATTACTAAATTCATGCCCCATACTTTTCATGTCTTGTATTTTTCTTTCTTAAGGATCAATTTGCTTTCAAAATCCATTTACTTTTAATGTCTTGCATTTTCATTTCTTAATGATCAATTTGCTTTCAAAATCCATTTAATTTTCATGCCTTGCATTTTCTTTTTTAATGATCAATTTGCTTTCACAAGCCATTTACTTTTAATGCCTTGCATTTTCATTTCTTAACGATCAATTTGCTTTCAAAAGCCATTTAGTTTTCTTGTTCTGCATTTTCCTTTCTTAAGGATCAATTTGCTTTCAAAAGCCATTTACTTTTCATGTCTTGCATTTTCCTTTCTATAGGGTCAATTTGCTTTCAAAAGCCATTTACTTTTCATATCTTGCATTTTTTTCTTAGGAATAGATTTGTTTTAAAGTCCTTTAATTTCTTGCCTTACATTGCTCTTTTCTTAAGAATAAATTTGCTTTCAAAGGTCATTTGCTTTTCTATATCACACTTTACTTTCCTAGCATAGGTTTAAAATTCTTGTCCTTTGCTTACTAAAAGACACACTTTCCTTTCCTAGGTTAGATTTGTTGCATTGCATTCTAAATAGGATATCGTCATTCCTAGTTTCAGATTTTATTTTCAGAATTTAGCTTAGACAAACTCAAAAATTTACATTTGCATTCCTAGATTAGCTCTTGTTTGTGCATCATATTTGGAAAAAAAAAAAAAACAAAAACATATCTTAAATAGCACTTGCACAACACTTTCAAAACCAATTGGTGATGTTGGTCTTCATCCCCAACCATCATTTACCCCTTTAGATACCATTGTTAGTACACATAGTTTCTCAGGCTTCATCATCAAGAATTTGACTACCCTTAGGATTAGCTTGGGTTATTCTAAGGCTAGACACCCTCGCTCACAAGGCTAAATAATTAGTGAATGTGTAGTTGTTTTTGACCAAGCCTATCCAAGGGTGAAGTAAGCCAATTGGGCTGACGTAGGTTTAGATAGCGCCGCCTCTTATATCCCCTAAAAAGGATATTGGAGGTATTTTAAAATTTTAGATACCTTGAGCCTCCCCCACCTTAGGAATCTCTTGGTCATTTATGCAAAACTTCTCTCCATGTACTCTTAGGTATCTCAGTGAGCATGCATAGACACACCTTTAGATCTCACCTATCCACATTTTATAACTTTTAGATATAGTCACAACAAAACACACAAACCACCTCCAAAAAAAATGATGATGCCCAAAAATCCACACATATGGTCATAGCCCGAAAGCCAAACCCGAAAACCAAATATAAAATAAAAAAACAAAACAAACAAAAACTCACAATCCTAAACACAAAAACATGTTTTTTCTACCGAATCTAAGCTACCCTAGGGTATTACAGTGTATTTTATTTACCAAAAAACAAAACTAGGGTTTATTTTATACCAAAAACCAATATACAAGGAAAAATAAATGAGTAAAAACCCACTTACCTAAATCGCCTACCCTCCCCCAGTCTATCTTGCACTATTGTTCGCCATCCTATCCCTCTACATGTCGAATTTGGTAGCACTCCATGTCAGTTTCTCCCTCTCACCTATTGCTCTTCCTTTATCATCTCTCCATTTGTGTAGTACAAATATGAAGTTACATGCCCTAACATGCTTTTTTGTTGTGACCAGCTCGTGCCTGGTCATATGGTCATTGATTGACTATACAATCTAAGATCGATCGATCGGTTCCACTCAAAACTACTCTTCGCTTTCTCCCATCATTTTTACTTTATTGTTGTACAAGTTATCTTTAGTCTAGTGCTTTGTTGTTGTCTTTTATTTCTTCACCCATCAAATCACTGTTTGAGGCAGTAGATAATACCTATCAATGTCATCTTGAATAGGTCCAATGATCCGAACACTCGACCTTGGAATCACGACTATCCAAGAACTTTTCCTAATACTATCACTAGCCCACCTTTGTTAGGGGAGAAAAAAATATAATTTTTCTTCTCAACTTAAACTCTAACCTTATCCAATTTGGTATGCTCCATGCCAATGTCTATATGGTTACTCAAACACTCGCTTCATCGAGGTGGCAACTTAAGTCCATTTAGAAATTTATTAGAGCATAATGAGGATACCTACCTATGGTTGGTTAGCTTACTAAATCAAATTAACTAAGCAATCTATCAAAGGTAAAATTTTAAAGAGATTTATCTCTTCCACAATTGTGGTATCCTACATTATTCATGATTTGAGGTAAACTTATGTCTTCTCCTCAACTATCATTGCGACATGCCAAAGGCCATGATCAACCATTATCATCCACTATCATCCACTATCATCCATCGTTAAACCACCAATCTGGTATCATATGTTTTTGCAGTGCATCAAATCTACACACATTACAATACAAAAAGAGGTAAATGTAGACACCTAAAAAATGTCATATTTCCTATCATCTAAGGTTAAATTTTAATAATTGTGTTATTACTTTAAATAATCCAAACATTTGACATGGTAATCTTAGAAACATTAAATTGGCTCATTTTAGCCCCCTTGACCTACTAATCCTCATCTTACACCTAGCCTATTGTCACCACGTAATTATCACACTCTCTCTAGTCTATCTGCACCCCCCATGCTCTTTAATACACAAGGATGGGGTGAGGATTCTCTCCACCCAAGCAAATTAATGAAGCATGCTATTTGGTTGGGGTGAGGATTCTCTCCACCTAGACACATTAATGAAACATGTCAATTGGATGGGATGAGGATTCTATTCACATAAATACATAAATTAAGTATGCCATTTGGGTCAGATGAGAATTCTCTCCATCCATGCATGTTAATAACGCATGCCACCTCCACTTCACCACTCCCTCACCCTTAAAAAAATTATAAATAGGCCCTTATTCCTTTTAGTTTGTGAGGAGCGTGTGAGATATTATAGGTAAACTTTGCCAAAAAATTTCAAGAACCATTTTCATGTACTTGTGTGTTAATCATGGACAAGATGGTATGCCTCTCTTTGTATGTTCTATTTTCTAAATTATTTGTAGGTCGAAGCTCCAAAAAACACCAAACTCGGAGAATAGCTTCCTAGCAGCCTACAAAAGATCCCCTGTAGATGAAATTTAATGTTGATCAACACACACAATACCATCCATAGAGGGACAATTTATAGTCAAAATCATCCCTACAAGGGTGATTTATAGTCAAAATCATCCTTGTAAGGATGATTTATAGCCAAAACTATCCTAATTTATTTTGTGCATAGATCACAGGTTCAAAATTCAATAGCCACCAAATTTTGAGGATAGCTTTCTGACAATATATTGAAGACTTTCACCAAAGTCAACAGAATAAAAACTATCCCTACAGGGATGATTTATAGTAGGAACCATCCTAATAGGGATAGTTCTTTTCAAAAACTAGATTCTAGTCAACTACATCATAATAGATCAATAATAGAGGTGAGCAAGGTAATTTTGTTGTAATTTATCTCATTTTGAGTTTTGTTTAATGCTTTATTTCAAGATTTTATTGTTTGTTCCTCTCATAATCTTGCGTCCAACTTAGGTGGACCTAATAGGTGCTATTAACATTTGCTTTGGTTCTGCAGGTGTGGAAAATTTTCTCAACCTAGGGTGGTTCGCAAACATAAACCCATCTCTCCTTGAGGTGGTCAAAGAAGACAAAGTGTGAAACACTGCATTGTAAAAAAGGATTCATCATTGAAAACCCCTCATTATAGCGCAAGGAGCATTCGAAAAGATCATTTTTTAATATATTTTATGTTAAATAAAATGACATGTTTTTTTTACTACATGTCATGTACTTGTTAAATAAAGTCCTTTAATTTCTTGTCTTGCATTGCTCTTTTCTTCAGAATCAATTTGCTTTCAAAGGTCATTTGCTTTTCTATCTCACACTTTACTTTCCTAGCATAGGTTTTAAATTCTTGTCCTTTGCTTACTAAAATTCACACTTTCATTTCCTAGGTTAGATTTGTTGCATTGCATTCTAAATAGGATATCGTCATTCCTAGTTTCATATTTTATTTTCAGAATTTAGCTTAGACAAAATCAAAAATTTGCATTTGCATTCCTATATTAGCTCTTGTTTGTGCATCATATTTGGAAAAAAATCAAATAAAAAAACCAAAAACATAGCTTAAATTACACTTGCACAACACTTTCAAAACCAATTGGTGATGTTGAACTTCATCCCCAACCATCATTTGCCCCTTTAGATACCATTGTTAGTACACATAGTTTCTCAGGATTCATCATCAAGAAGTTGACTACCCTTGGGATTTTCTTGGGTTATTCTAAGGCTAGACACCCTCGCTCACAAGGCTAAATAATTAGTGAATGTGTAGTTGGTTTTGACCAAGCCTACCCAAGGGTGAAGTAAGCCAATTGGGCTGATGTAGGTTTAGATACCGCCACCTCTTATATCACCTAAAAATGATATTGGAGGTATTTTCATATTTTAGATACCTTGAGCCTCCCCCACCTTAGGAATCTCTTGGTCATTTATGCAAAACTTCTCTCCATGTACTCTTGGGTATCTCAGTGAGCATGCATAGACACACCTTTAGATCTCACCTATCCATATTTTATGACTTTTAGATATAGTCACAACAAAACACATAAACCACCTCCAAAAAAATGATGATGCCCAAAAACCCACACACATGGTCACAGCCCGAAAGCCAAACCCAAAAACAAAATAAAAAATAAATAAACCAACCAATAACATGACATGTAGTAAAAAAAACATGTAGTAGGATTCGTCCTAATAGGGATAGTTCTTGTCAAAATCTATATTCTAGTCAACTACATCATAATAGATCAATAATAGAGGTGAGCAAGGTAATTTTGTTGTAATTTATCTCATTTTGAGTTTTGTTTAATGCTTTATTTCAAGATTTTATTGTTTGTTCCTCTCATAATCTTGCGTCCAACTTAGGTGGACCTAATAGGTGCTATTAACATTTGCTTTGGTTGTGTAGGTGTGGAAAATTTGTTGGGGAGAAAAAAATAGAATTTTTCTTCTCAACTTAAACTCTAACCTTATCCAATTTGGTATGCTCCATGCCAATGTCTATAAGGTTACTCAAACACTCGCTTCATCGAGGTGGCAACTTAATTCCATTTACAAATTTATTAGAGCATCGTGAGGATACCTACCTATGGTTTGTTAGCTTATTAAATCAAATGAACTAAGCAATATTTCAAAGGTAAAATTTTAAAGAGATTTATCTTTTTCACAATTGGGGTATCCTACATTATTCATGATTTGAGGTAAACTTATGTCTTCTCCTCAACTATCATTGCGACATGTCAAAGGCCATGATCAACCATTATCATCCACTATCATCCATCGTTAATCCACCAATCTGGTATCATATGTTTTTGCAGTGCATCATATCTACACACATCACAATACAAAAAAAGGTAAATGTAGACACCTAAAAAATGTCATATTTCCTCTTGTCTAAGGTTAAATTTTAATAATTGTGTTATTACTTTAAATAATCCAAACGTTTGACATGGTAACCTTAGAAACATTAAATCGACTCATTTTATCCTCCTTGATCCACTAAGCCTCATCTTACACCTAGCCTATTGTCACCACGTAATTATCACACTCTCTCTAGTCTATATGCACCCCGCCATGCTCTTTCATACAAAAGGATGGGGTGACAATTCTCTTCACCCAAGCAAATTAATGAAGCATGTCATTTGGGTGGGGTGAGGATTTTCTCCACTTAGACACATTAATGAAACATGTCAGTTGGATGGGATGAGGATTCTCTTCACATAAATACATTAATTAAGTATACCATTTGGGTCAGATGAGAATTCTCTCCAGCCATGCATGTTAATAAAGCATGCCACCTCCACTTCACCACTCCCTCACCCTTAAAAAAATTATAAATAGGTCGTTATTCATTTTAGTTTGGGAGGAGCGTGTGATATATTATAGGTAAACTTTGCCAAAAAAATTCTAGAATCCATTTTCATGTACTTGTGTGTTAATCATGGACAAGATGGTATGCCTCTCTTTGTATGTTCTATTTTCTAAATTGTTTTTAGGTATAATCTCCAACAAACACCAAACTTGGAGGATAGCTTCCTAGCAGTCTACAAAAGGTCCCCTATAGAGGAAATTTAAATTTTATCAACACACACAAGACCATCCATAGAGGGACAATTTATAGTCAAAATTGTCCCTACAAGGGTGATTTATAGTCAAAATCGTCCTTGCAGGGATGATTTATAGCCAAAACTATCCTAATTTATTTTGTGCATAGATCATAGGTTCAGAATTCAATAGCCACCAAATTTGGAGGATAGCTTTTTGATAATATATTGAAGACTTTCACCAAAGTCAATAGAATAAAAACTATCCCTACAGGGATGATTTATAGTAGGAACCATCCTAATAGGGATAGTTCTTGTTAAATACTAGATTCTAGTCAACTACATCATAGTAGATCAATCATAGAGGTGAGCAAGGTAATTTTATTGTATTTTGTCTCATTTTGAGTATTTTTTAATGCTTTATTTCAAGATTTTATTGTTTGTTCCTCTCATAATCTTGCGTCCAACTTAGGTGGACCTAATAGGTGCTATTAATATTTGCTTTGGTTCTGCAGGTGTGGAAAATTTTCTCAACCTAGGGTGTTTCGCAAACATAAACCCATCTCTCCTTGAGGTGGTCAAAGAAGACAAAGTGTGAAACACTGCATTGTAAAAAAGGATTCATCATTGAAAACCCCTCATTATAGCCCAAGGAGCATTCGAAAAGATCATTTTGTAGTATATTTTATGTTAAATAAAATGACATGTTTTGTTTACTATATTTTAGGATCATGATGGGACCTTTCTAACCCTTTATCACACATAGGCATTATCATTCCATAGGTTGTAAAAATATATTTTTTATCATCACTTATCTCACATTTTGCCCTGTGTATTTTGTTGGTGTTTTATTCTTTTTTCTCATATTTTGTGTCTTTTCTTCTTTTACATTTTCCTTTATTAAGGATAAATTTGCTTTCAAAAGCCATTTACTTTTCATGTCTTGCATTTTCCTTTCTATAGGATCAATTTGCTTTCAAAAGCCATTTACTTTTCATTTCTTGCATTTTTTCTTAGGAATATATTTGTTTTAAAGTCCTTTAATTTCTTGCCTTGCATTGCTCTTTTCTTAAGAATCAATTTGCTTTCAAAGATCATTTGGTTTTCTATCTCACACTTTACTTTCCTAGCATAGGTTTTAAATTCTTGTCCTTTGCTTACTAAAATTCACACTTTCGTTTCCTAGGTTAGATTTGTTGCATTGCATTCTAAATAGGATATTGTCATTCCTAGTTTTAGATTTTATTTTCAGAATTTAGCTTAGATAAGCTCAAAAATTTGCATTTGCATTCCTAGATTAGCTCTTGTTTGTGCATCATATTTGGAAAAAAAACCAAAAACATAGCTTAAATCACACTTGCACAACACTTTCAAAACCAATTGGTGATGTTGGACTTCATCCCCAACTGTCATTTGCCCCTTTAGATACCATTGTTAGTACACATAGTTTCTCAGGCTTCATCATCGAGAAGTTGACTACCCTTGGGATTAGCTTGGGTTATTATAAGGCTAGACACCCTCACTCACAAGGTTAAATAATTAGTGAATGTGTAGTTGTTTTTGACCAAGCCTACCCAAGGGTGAAGTAAGCCAATTAGGTTGATGTAGGTTTAGATAGCACCACCTCTTATATCCCTTAAAAAGGATATTGGAGGTATTTTCACATTTTAGATACCTTGAGCCTCCCCCACCTTAAGAATCTCTTGGTCATTTATGCAAAACTTATCTCCATGTACTCTTGGGTATCTCATTGAGCATGCATAGACACACCTTTAGATCTCACCTATCCATATTTTATGACTTTTAGATATAGTCACAACAAAACACATAAACCGCCTCCAAAAAAAATGATGATGCCCAAAAACCCACACACATGGTCACAGCCCGAAAGCCAAACCCAAAAAAAAAATAAAAAGTAAATAAACCAAACAAACAAAAACCCACAATCCTAAACACCAAAACATGCTTTTTCTACCGAATCTAAGCTAGCCTAGGGTATTACAGTATATTTTATTTACCAAAAAATAAAACTAGGGTTTATTCTATATCAAAAACCAAAATGCAAGGAAAAAGAAATGAGTAAAAACCCACTTACCTAAATCCCCTACCCTCTCCTAGTCTATCTTGCACTATTGTTTGCCATCCTATCCCTCTACATGTCGAATTTGGTAGCACTCCATGTCAGTTTCTCCCTCTCACCTATTACTCTTCCTTTACCATCTCTCCATTTGTTTAGTACAAATATGAAGTTGCATGCCATCACATGACTTTTTGTTGCGACCAACACGTGCCTGGTCATATGGTCATTGATTGACTATACAATCTAAGATCGATCGATCGGTTTCACTCAAAACTATCATTTATTCACTTTCTCCTATCATTTTTACTTTATTGTTGTACAAGTTATCTTTAGTCAAGTGCTTTGTTGTTGTCTTTTATTTATTCACCCATCAACTCACCGCTTGAGGCGGTCGATAATACTTATCAATGTCATCTTGAACAGGTCCAATGATCCGAACACTCGACCTTGGAATCACGACTATCCAAGAACTTTTCCTAAGACTATCACTAGCCCTCTGTTGGGGGAGAAAAAAATAGAATTTATATTCTCAACTTAAACTCTAACCTTATCCAATTTGTTATGATCCATGCCAATGTCTATATGGTTACTCAAACACTCGCTTCATCGAGGTGGCAACTTAAGTCCATTTAGAAATTTATTAGAGCATCATGAGGATACCTACCTATGGTTGGTTTGCTTACTAAATCAAATGAACTAAGCAATCTATCAAAGGTAAAATTTTAAATAGATTTATCTCTTCCACAATTGGGGTATCCTACATTATTCATGATTTGAGGTAAACTTATGTCTTCTCCTCAACTATCATTGCGACACGCCAAAGGCCATGATCAACCATTATCATCCATTATCATCCATCATTAATCCACCAATCTGGTATCATATGTTTTTGCAGTGCATCATATCTACACACATCACAATACAAAAATAGATAAATGTAAACTCTTGGTTAAATTTTAATAATTGTGTTATAACTTTAAATAATCCAAACATTTGACATGGTAACCTTAGAAACATTAAATCGGCTCATTTTAGCCCCCTTTATCCACTAATCCTCATATTGCACCTAGCCTATTGTCACCACGTAATTATCACACTCTCTCTAGTCTATCTGCACCCCCCCATGCTCTTTAATACACAAGGATGGGGTGAGGATTCTATCCACCCAAGCAAATTAATGAAGCATGCCGTTTGGTTGGGGTGAGGATTCTCTCCACCTAAACACATTAATGAAACATGTCAGTTGGATGGGATGAGGATTCTCTTCACATAAATCCATAAATTAAGTATGCCATTTGGGTTAGATGAGAATTATCTCCATCCATGCATGTTAATAAAGCATGCCACCTCCACTTCACCACTCCCTCACCCTTAAAAAAATTATAAATATGCCCTTATTCCTTTTAGTTTGTGAGGAGCGTGTGAGATATTATAGGTAAACTTTGCCAAAAATTTTCTAGAACCATTTTCATGTACTTGTGTGTTAATCATGGACAAGATGGTATGCCTCTCTTTGTATGTTCTATTTTGTAAATTGTTTGTAGGTCGAAGCTCCAACAAACACCAAACTCGAAGAATAGCTTCCTAGCAGCCTACAAAAGTCCCCCTGTAGAGGAAATTTAATTTTGATAAACACACACAAGACCATCCATAGAGGGACAATTTATAGTCAAAATCGTCCCTACAAGGGTGGTTTATAGTCAAAATCATCCTTGCAAGGATGATTTATAGCCAAAAATATCCTAATTTATTTTGTGCATAGATCACAGGTTCAGAATTCAATAGCCACCAAATTTGGAGGATAGCTTTCTGACAATATATTGAAGAATTTCACCAAAGTCAACAGAATAAAAACTATCCCTATAGGGATGATTTATAGTAGGAATCGTCCTAATAGGGATAGTTCTTGTCAAAAACTAGATTCTAGTCAACTACATCATAATAGATCAATAATAGAGGTGAGCAAGGTAATTTTGTTGTAATTTATCTCATTTTGAGTTTTGTTTAATGCTTTATTTCAAGATTTTATTGTTTGTTCCTCTCATAATCTTGCGTCCAACTTAGGTGGACCTAATAGGTGCTATTAACATTTGCTTTGGTTGTGTAGGTGTGGAAAATTTGCTCAACCTAGGGTGTTTCGCAAACATAAACCCATCTCTCCTTGAGGTGGTCAAAGAAGAAAAAGTGTGAAACACTGCATTGTAAAAAATGATTCATCATTGAAAACCCCTCATTATAGCCCAAGGAGCATTCGAAAAGATCATTTTGTAATATATTTTATGTTAAATAAAATGACGTTTTTTTTACTACATGTCATGTACTTGTAAAATAAAGTCCTTTAATAGATAGTTCTTGTCAAAAACTAGATTCTTGTCAACTACATCATAATAGATCAATAATAGAGGTGAGCAAGGTAGTTTTGTTGTAATTTATCTCATTTTGAGTTTTGTTTAATGCTTTATTTCAAGATTTTATTGTTTGTTCCTCTCATAATCTTGCATCCAACTTAGGTGGACATAATAGGTGCTATTAACATTTGCTTTGGTTGTGTAGGTGTGGAAAATTTCTCAACCTAGGGTGTTTCGCAAACATAAACCCATCTCTCCTTGATGTGGTCAAAGAAGACAAAGTGTGAAACACTGCATTGTAAAAAAAGATTCATCATTGAAAACCCCTCATTATAGCCCAAGGAGCATTCGAAAAGATCATTTTGTAATATATTTTAAGTTAAATAAAATGACATGTTTTTTTTACTACATGTCATGTACTTGTAAAATAAATTCCTTTAATAGATAGTTCTTGTCAAAAACTAGATTCTTGTCAACTACATCATAATAGATCAATAATAGAGGTGAGCAAGGTAGTTTTGTTGTAATTTATCTCATTTTGAGTTTTGTTTAATGCTTTATTTCAAGATTTTATTGTTTGTTCCTCTCATAATCTTGCGTCCAACTTAGGTGGACCTAATAGGTGCTATTAACATTTGCTTTGGTTGTGTAGGTGTGGAAAATTTTCTCAACCTAGGGTGTTTCGCAAACATAAACCCATCTCTCCTTGATGTGGTCAAAGAAGACAAAGTGTGAAACACTGCATTGTAAAAAAGGATTCATCATTGAAAACCCCTCATTATAGCCCAAGGAGCATTCGAAAAGATCATTTTGTAATATATTTTATGTTAAATAAAATGACATGTTTTTTTTAATACATTTTTGTGATCGTGATGGGACCTTTCTAACCCTTTATCACACATAGGCATTACCATTCCATAGGTTGTAAAAAAATTTGTTTTATCATCACTTATCTCCCATTTTGCCTTGTGTATTTTGTTGGTCTTTTATCCCTTTTTCTCATATTTTGTGTATTTATTGTTTTGCATTTTGCTTTCTTAAGGATCAATTTTCTTTCAAAAGCCATTTACTTTTCATGTCTTCTATTTTCCTTTCTATAGGATCGATTTGCTTTCAAAAGCCATTTACTTTTCATCTCTTGCAATTTTTTCTTAGGAATAGATTTGTTTTAAAGTCCTTTAATTTCTTGTCTTGTATTGCTCTTTTCTTAAGAATCAATTTGCTTTCAAAGGTCATTTGGTTTTCTCTCTCACACTTTAATTTCCTAGCATAGGTTTTAAATTCTTGTCCTTTGCTTACTAAAATTCACACTTTCGTTTCCTAGGTTAGATTTGTTGCATTGCATTCTAAATAGGATATCGTCATTCCTATTTTCAGATTTTATTTTCAGAATTTAGCTTAGACAAACTCAAAAATTTGCATTTGCATTCCTAGATTAGCTCTTGTTTGTGCATCATATTTGGAAAAAAATCAAATAAAAAAACCAAAAACATAACTTAAATTACACTTGCACAACACTTTCAAAATCGATTGGTGATGTTGGACTTCATCCCCAACCGTCATTTGCCCCTTTAGATACCATTGTTAGTACACATAGTTTCTCATGCTTCATCATCGAGAAGTTGACTACCCTTGGGATTAGCTTGGGTTATTCTAAGGCTAGACACCCTCGCTCACAAGGCTAAATAATTAGTGAATGTGTAGTTGTTTTTGACCAAGCCTACCCAAGGGTGAAGTAAGCCAATTGGGCTGATGTAGGTTTAGATAGTGCGACCTCTTATATCCACTAAAAAGGATATTGGAGGTATTTTCACATTTTAGATACCTTGAGCCTCCCCCACCTTAGGAATCTCTTGGTCATTTATGCAAAACTTCTCTCCATGTACTCTTGGGTATCTCACTAAGCATGCATAGACACACCTTTAGATCTCACCTATCCATATTTTATGACTTTTAGATATAGTCACAACAAAAAACATAAACTGCCTCCAAAAAAAATGATGATGCCCAAAAACCCACACACATGGTCACAGCCCGAAAGCCAAACCCAAAAACAAAATAAAAAGTAAATAAACCAAACAAACAAAAACCCACAATCCTAAACACCAAAAAATGCTTTTTCTACCGAATCTAAGCTAGCCTAGGGTATTATAGTGTCTTTTATTTACCAAAAAATAAAACTAGGGTTTATTCTATACCAAAAACCAAAATGCAAGGAAAAAGAAATGAGTAAAAACCCACTTACCTAAATCACGTACCCTCTCCTAGTCTATCCTGCACTATTGTTCGCCCTCCTATCTCTCTACATGTCAAATTTGGTAGCACTCCATGTCAGTTTCTCCCTCTCACCTATTGCTCTTCCTTTACCATCTCTCCATTTGTGTAGTACAAATATGAAATTGCATGCCCTCACATGACTTTTTGTTGTGACCAACTCGTGCCTGGTCATATGGTCATTGATCGACTATACAATCTAAGATCGATCGATCGGTTTCACTCAAAACTACCCTTTCTTCACTTTCTCCCATCATTTTTACTTTATTGTTGTACAAGTTATCTTTAGTCAAGTGCTTTGTTGTTGTCTTTTATTTCTTCACCCATCAACTCACCGCTTGAGGCGGTAGATAATACCTATAAATGTCATCTTGAACAGCTCCAATGATCCGAACACTCGACCTTGGAATCACATCTATCCAAGAACTTTTCCTAAGACTATCACTAGCCCTCCTTTGTTGGGGGAGAAAAAAATAGAATTTTTATTCTCAACTTAAACTCTAACCTTATCCAATTTGGTATGCTCCATGCCAATGTCTACATGGTTACTCAAACACTCGCTTCATCGAGGTGACAACTTAAGTCCATTTAGAAATTTATTAGAGCATCATGAGGATACCTACCTATGGTTGGTTTGCTTACTAAATCAAATGAACTAAGCAATCTATCAAAGGTAAAATTTTAAATAGATTTATCTCTTCCACAATTGGGGTATCCTACATTATTCATGATTTGAGGTAAACTTATGTCTTCTCCTCAACTATCATTGCAACACGCCAAAGGCCATGATCAACCATTATCATCCACTATCATCCATCATTAATCCACCAATCTGGTATCATATGTTTTTGCAGTACATCATATCTACACACATCACAATACAAAAAGAGGTAAATGTAAACACCAAGTTAAATTTTAATAATTGTGTTATAACTTTAAATAATCCAAACATTTGACATGGTAACCTTAGAAACATTAAATCGGCTCATTTTAGCCCCCTTTATCCACTAATCCTTATATTACACCTAGCCTATTGTCACCACGTAATTATCACACTCTCTCTAGTCTATTTGCACCCCCCCCATGCTCTTTAATACACAAGGATAGGGTGAGGATTCTCTCCACCCAAGCAAATTAATTAAGCATGCCATTTGGTTGGGGTGAGGATTCTCTCCATCTAGACACATTAATGAAACATGTCAGTTGGATGGGATGAGGATTCTCTTCACATAAATACATAAATTAAGTATGCCATTTGGGTCAGATGAGAATTCTCTCCATCCATGCATTTTAATAAAGCATGCCACCTCCATTTCACCACTCCCTCACCCTTAAAAAAATTATAAATATGCCCTTATTCCTTTTAGTTTGTGAGGAGCGTGTGAGATATTATAGGTAAACTTTGCCAAAAAAAATCTAGAATCCATTTTCATGTACTTGTGTGTTAATCATGGACAAGATGGTATGCCTCTCTTTGTATGTTCTATTTTGTAAATTGTTTGTAGGTCGAAGCTCCAAAAAACACCAAACTCGGAGAATAGCTTCCTAGTAGCCTAAAAAAGTCCCCTTGTAGAGGAAATTTAATTTTGATAAACACACACAAGACCATCCATAGAGGTACAATTTATAGTCAAAATCGTCCCTACAAGGGTGATTTATAGTCAAAATCATCCTTGCAGGGATGATTTATAGCCAAAACTATCCTAAATTATTTTGTACATAGATCAGAGGTTCAGAATTCAATAGCCACCAAATTTGGAGGATAGCTTTCTAACAATATATTGAACTTTCACCAAAGTCAACAGAATAAAAACTATCCCTACAAGGATGATTTATAGTAGGAATCGTCCTAATAGGGATAGTTCTTGTCAAAAACTAGATTCTAGTCAACTACATCATAATAGATCAATAATAGAGGTGAGCAAGGTAATTTTGTTGTAATTTATCTCATTTTGAGTTTTGTTTAATGCTTTATTTCAATATTTTATTGTTTGTTCCTCTCATAATCTTGCGTCCAACTTAGGTGGACCTAATAGGTGCTATTAACATTTGCTTTGGTTGTGTAGGTGTGGAAAATTTGCTCAACCTAGGGTGTTTTGCAAACATAAACCCATCTCTCCTTGAGGTGGTCAAAGAAGACAAAGTGTGAAACACTGCATTGTAAAAAAGGATTCATCATTGAAAACCCCTCATTATAGCCCAAGGAGAATTCGAAAAGATCATTTTGTAATATATTTAATGTTAAATAAAATGACATGTTTTTTTTACTATATTTTTGTGATCATGATGGGACCTTTCTAACCCTTTATCTCACATAAGCATTACCATTCCATAGGTTGTAAAAATAGTTGTTTTATCATCATTTATCTCCCATTTTTCCTTGTGTATTTTTTTGGTCTTTTATCCTTTTTTATCATATTTTGTGTATTTTATTGTTTTGCATTTTCCTTTCTTAAGGATCAATTTGCTTTCAAAATCCATTTACTTTTCATGTCTTCAATTTTCTTTTCCATACGATCAATTTGCTTTCAAAAGCCATTTACTTTTCATGTCTTGCATTTTTTTCTTAGGAATAGATTTGTTTTAAAGTCCTTTAATTTCTTGTCTTGCATTGCTCTTTTCTTAAGAATCAATTTGCTTTCAAAGGTCATTTGCTTTTCTATATCACACTTTACTTTCCTAGCATAGGTTTTAAATTCTTGTCCTTTGCTTACTAAAATTCACACTTTCGTTTTCTGGGTTAGATTTGTTGCATTGCATTCTAAATAGGATATCGTCATTCCTAGTTTCAGATTTTATTTTCAGAATTTAGCTTAGACAAACTCAAAAATTTGCATTTGCATTCCTATATTAGCTCTTGTTTGTGCATCATATTTGGAAAAAAATCAAATAAAAAAACCCAAAAACATAGCTTAAATCACACTTGCACAACACTTTCAAAACCAATTGGTGATGTTGGACTTCATCCCCAACCATCATTTGCCCCTTTAGATACCATTGTTAGTACACATAGTTTCTCAGGATTCATCATCAAGAAGTTGACTACCCTTGGGATTAGCTTGGGTTATTCTAAGGCTAGACACCCTCGCTCACAAGGCTAAATAATTAGTTAATGTGTAGTTGTTTTTGACCAATCCTACCCAAGGGTGAAGTAAGCCAATTGGGCTGATGTAGGTTTAGATAGCGCCAACCCTTATATCCCCTAAAAAGGATATTGGACGTATTTTCACATTATAGATACCTTTAGCCTACCCCACCTTAGGAATCTCTTGGTCATTTATGCAAAAATTCTCTGCATGTACTCTTGGGTATCTCAGTGAGCATGCATAGACACACCTTTAGATCTCACCTATCCATATTTTATGAATTTTAGATATAGTCACAAAAAAACACATAAACCACCTCCAAAAAAAATGATGATGCCCAAAAACCCACACACATGGTACAGCCCGAAAGCCAAACCCAAAAAAAAAATAAAAAGTAAATAAACCAAAAAAACAAAAACCCACAATCCTAAACACCAAAAAATGCTTTTTCTACCGAATCTAAGCTAGCCTAGGGTATTACAGTGTCTTTTATTTACCAAAAAACAAAACTAGGGTTTATTTTATACCAAAAACCAAAATGCAAGGAAAAAGAAATGAGTAAAAACCCACTTACCTAAATCGCCTACCCTCTCCTAGTCTATCCTGCACTATTGTTCATCCTATCCCTCTACATGTCAAATTTGGTAGCACTCCATGTTATTTTCTCCCTCTCACCTATTGCTCTTCCTTTATCATCTCTCCATTTGTGTAGTACAAATATGAAGTTGCATGCCCTCACATGACTTTTTGTTGCGACCAACTCGTGCCTGGTCATATGGTCATTTATTGACTATACAATATAAGATTGATCCATCAGTTTCACTCAAAACTACCCTTTCTTCACTTTCTCCTATCATTTTTACTTTATTGTTGTACAAGTTATCTTTAGTCAAGTGCTTTATTGTTGTCTTTTATTTCTTCACCCATCAACTCACCACTTGAGGCGGTAGATAATACCTATCAATGTCATCTTGAACAGGTCCATTGATCCGAACACTTGACCTTGGAATCACGTCTATCTAAGAACTTTTCCTAAGACTATCACTAGCCTTCCTTTGTTGGGGGAGAAAAAAATAGAATTTTTATTCTCAACTTAAACTCTAACCTTATCCAATTTGGGATGCTCCATGCAAATGTCTATATGGTTACTCAAACACTCGCTTCATCGAGGTGGCAACTTAAGTCCATTTAGAAATTTATTAGAGCATCATAAGGATACCTAACTATGGTTGGTTTGCTTACTAAATCAAATGAACTAAGCAATCTATCAAAGGTAAAATTTTAAATAGATTTATCTCTTCCACAATTGAGGTATCCTACATTATTCATGATTTGAGGTAAACTTATGTCTTCTCCTCAACTATGATTGTGATACGCCAAAGGCCATGATCAACCATTATCATCCATTATCATCCATCATTAATCCACCAATCTGGTATCATATGTTTTTGCAGTGCATCATATCTACACACATCACAATACACAAATAGGTAAATGTAAACACCAGGTTAAATTTTAATAATTGTGTTATTACTTTAAATAATCCAAACATTTGACATGGTAACCTTAGAAACATTAAATTGACTCATTTTAGCCCCCTTTATCCACTAATCATCATCTTACACCTAGCCTATTGTCACCACGTAATTATCACACTATCTCTAGTCTATCTACACCCCCCCCCCATGCTCTTTAATACACAAGGATGGGGTGAGGATTCTCTCCACCTAAGCAAATTAATGAAGCATACCATTTGGGTGGGGTGAGGATTCTCTCCACCTAGACACATTAATGAAACATGTCAGTTGGATGGGATGAGGATTCTCTTCACATAAATACATAAATTAAGTATACCATTTGGGTCAGATGAGAATTATCTCCATCCATGCATGTTTAGAAAGCATGCCACCTCCACTTCACCACTCCCTCACCCTTAAAAAAATTATAAATAGGCCCTTATTCCTTTTAGTTTGTGAGGAGCGTGTGAGATATTATAGGTAAACTTTGCCAAAAAATTTCTAGAATCCATTTTCATGTACTTGTGTGTTAATCATGGACAATATGGTATGCCTCTCTTTGTATGTTCTATTTTCTAAATTGTTTGTAGGTCGAAGCTCCAACAAACACCAAAATCGGATAATAGCTTCCTAGCAGCCTACAAAAGTCCCCCTGTAGAGAAAATTTAATTTTTATAAACACACACAAGACCATCCATAGTGGGACAATTTATAGTCAAAATTGTCCATACTGATTTATAGTCAAAATCATCTTTGTAGGGATGATTTATAGCCAAAACTATCCTAATTTATTTTGTGCATAGATCAGAGGTTCAGAATTCAATAGCCACAAAATTTGGAGGATAGCTTTCTTACAATATATTGAAGACTTTCACCAAAGTCAACAGAATAGAAACTATCGCTACAAGGATGATTTATAGTAGGAATCGTCCTAATAGGGATAGTTCTTGTCAAAAACTAGATTCTAGTCAACTACATCATAATAGATCAATAATAGAGGTGAGCAAGGTAATTTTGTTGTAATTTATCTCATTTTGAGTTTTTTTTAATGCTTTATTTCAATATTTTATTGTTTGTTCCTCTCATAATCTTGCGTCCAACTTAGGTGGACCTAATAGGTGCTATTAACATTTGCTTTGGTTGTGTAGGTGTGGAAAATTTGCTCAACCTATGGTGTTTCGCAAACATAAACCCATATCTCCTTGAGGTGGTCAAAGAAGACAAAGTGTGAAACACTGCATTGTAAAAAAGGATTCATCATTGAAAACCCCTCATTATAGCCCAAGGAGCATTCGAAAAGATCATTTTGTAATATATTTTATGTTAACTAAAATGAAATGTTTTTTTTACTACATTTTTGTGATCATGATGGGACATTTATAACCCTTTATCACACATAGGCATTACCATTCCATAGGTTGTAAAAATAGTTGTTTTATCATCACTTATCTCCCATTTTGCCTTGTGTATTTTGTTGGTATTTTATCCTTTTTTCTCATATTTTGTGTATTTTATTGTTTTGCATTTTCCTTTCATTAGGATCAATTTGCTTTCAAAAGCCACTTGCTTTTCATCTCTTCCATTTTCCTTTCTATAGGATCAATTTGCTTTCAAAAGCCATTTACTTTTCATTTCTGGCATTTTTTCTTACGAATAGATTTGTTTTAAAGTCCTTTAATTTCTTGTCTTGTATTGCTCTTTTCTTAAGAATCAATTTGCTTTCAAAGGTCATTTGTTTTTCTATCTCACACTTTACTTTCCTAGCATAGGTTTTAAATTCTTGTCCTTTGCTTACTAAAATTCACACTTTCGTTTCCTAGGTTAGATTTGTTGCATTGCATTCTAAATAGGATATCGTCATTCCTATTTTCAGATTTTATTTTCAGAATTTAGCTTAGACAAACTCAAAAATTTGCATTTGCATTCCTATATTAGCTCTTGTTTGTGCATCTTATTTGGAAAAAAATCAAATAAAAAAACCAAAAACATAGCTTAAATTACACTTGCACAACACTTTCAAAATCGATTGGTGATGTTGGACTTCATCCCCAACCGTCATTTGCCCCTTTAGATACCATTGTTAGTACACATAGTTTCTCAGGCTTCATCATCGATAAGTTGACTACCCTTGGGAGTATCTTAGGTTATTGTAAGGCTAGACACCCTCGCTCACATGGCTAAATAATTAGTGAATGTGTAGTTATTTTTGACCAAGCCTACCCAAGGGTGAACTAAGCCAATTGGGATGATGTAGGTTTAGATAACACCACCTCTTATATCCCTTAAAAAGGATATTGGAGGTATTTTCACATTTTAGATACCTTGAGCCTCCCCCACCTTAGGAATCTCTGGGTCATTTATGCAAAAATTCTCTCCATGTACTCTTGGGTATCTTAGTTAGCATGCATAGACACACCTTTAGATCTCACCTATCCATATTTTATGACTTTTAGATATAGTCACAAAAAAACACATAACCCGCCTCCAAAAAAAATGATGATGCCCAAAAACCCACACACATGGTCACATCCTGAAAGCCAAACCCAAAAACAAAATAAAAAGTAAATAAACCAAATAAACAAAAAACCACAATCCTAAACACCAAAACATGCTTTTTCTATCGAATCTAAGCTAGCCTAGGGTATTACAGTGTCTTTTATTTACCAAAAAACAAAACTAGGGTTTATTCTATACCAAAAACGAAAATGCAAGGAAAAAGAAATGAGTAAAAACCCACTTACCTAAATCACCTACCCTCTCCTAGTCTATCCTGCAGTATTGTTTGCCATCCTATCCCTCTACATGTCGAAGCTCCAAAAAACACCAAACTCGGAGAATAGCTTCCTAGCATCCTACAAAAGTCCCCCTATAGAGGAAATTTAATTTTGATAAACACACACAAGACCATCCATAGAGTGACAATTTATAGTCAAAATCATCCCTACAAGGGTGATTTATAGTCAAAATCATCCTTGCAGGGATTATTTATAGCCAAAACTATCCTAATTTATTTTGTGCATAGATCACAGGTTAAAAATTCAATAGCCACCAAATTTGTAGAATAGCTTTCTAACAATATATTGAAGAATTTCACCAAAGTCAACAGAATAAAAACTATCCCTACAGGGATGATTTATAGTAGGAATCGTCCTAATAGGGATAGTTCTTGACAAAAAAAATATTCTAGTCAACTACATCATAATAGATCAATAATAGAGGTGAGCAAGGTAATTTTGTTGTAATTTATCCCATTTTGAGTTTTGTTTAATGCTTTATTTCAAGATTTTATTGTTTGTTCCTCTCATAATCTTGCGTCCAACTTAGGTGGACCTAATAGGTGCTATTAACATTTGCTTTGGTTGTGCAGGTGTGGAAAATTTTCTCAACCTAGGGTGGTTCGCAAACATAAACCTATCTCTCCTTGAGGTGTTCAAAGAAGACAAAGTGTGAAACACTGCATTGTATAAAAGGATTCATCATTGAAAATCCCTCATTATAGCCCAAGGAGCATTCGAAAAGATCATTCTGTAATATATTTTATGTTAAATAAAATGACATGTTTTTTTTACTACATTTTTGTGATCATGATGGGACATTTCTAACCCTTTATCTCACATAGACATTACCATTCCATAGGTTGTAAAAATAGTTGTTTTATCATCACTTATCTCCCATTTTGCCTTGTGTATTTTGTTGGTCTTTTATCCTTTTTTCTCATATTTTGTGTATTTTATTGTTTTGCATTTTCCTTTCTTAAGGATCAATTTGCTTTCAAAAGCCATTTACTTTTCATGTCTTCCATTTTCCTTTATATAGTATCAATTTGCTTTCAAAAGCCATTTACTTTTCATCTCTTGCATTTTTTTCTTAGGAATAGATTTGTTTTAAAGTCCTTTAATTTCTTGTCTTACATTGCTCTTTTCTTAAGAATCAATTTGCTTTCAAAGGTCATTTGCTTTTCTATCTCACACTTTACTTTCCTAGCATAGGTTTTAAATTCTTGTCCTTTGCTTACTAAAATTCACACTTTCGTTTTCTAGGTTAGATTTGTTGCATTGCATTCTAAATAGGATATCGTATTCACACTTTCGTTTCCTAGGTTAGATTTGTTGCATTGCATTCTAAATAGGATATCGTCATTCCTAGTTTCAGATTTTATTTTCAGAATTTAGCTTAGACAAACTCAAAAATTTGCATTTGCATTCCTAGATTAGCTCTTGTTTTTGCATCATATTTGGAAATAAATAAAATAAAAAAACCAAAAACATAGCTTAAATTACACTTGCACAACACTTTCAAAACCAATTGGTGAAGTTGGACTTCATCCCCAACCGTCATTTGCCCCTTTAGATACCATTGTTAGTACACATAGTTTCTCAGGATTCATCATCAAGAAGTTGACTACCCTTGGGATTAGCTTGGGTTATTCTAAGGATAAACACCCTCACTCACAAGGCTAAATAATTAGTGAATGTGTAGTTGTTTTTGACCAATCCTACCCAAGGGTGAAGTAAGCCAATTGGGCTAATGTAGGTTTAGATAGCGCCACCTCTTATATCCCCTAAAAATGATATTGGAGGTATTTTCACATTTTAGATACCTTGAGCCTCCCCCACCTTAGGAATCTCTTAGTAATTTATGCAAAAATTCTCTCCTTGTACTCTTGGGTATCTCAGTGAGCATGCATAGACACACCTTTAGATCTCACCTATCCATATTTTATGACTTTTAGATATAGTCACAACAAAACACATAAACCACCTCCAAAAAAAATGATGATGCCCAAAAACCCACACACATGGTCACAGCCCGAAAGCCAAACCCAAAAACAAAATAAAAAGTAAATAAACCAAACAAACAAAAACCCACAATCCTAAACACCAAAACATGCTTTTTCTACCGAATCTATGCTAGCCTAGGGTATTACAGTTTCTTTTATTTACCAAAAAACAAAACTAGGGTTTATTCTATACTAAAAACCAAAATGCAAGGAAAAAGAAATGAGTAAAAACCCACTTACCTAAATCGCCTACCCTCTCCCAGTCTATCCTGCACTATTATTCGCCATCCTATCCCTCTACATGTCGAATTTCGTAGCACTCCATGTCAGTTTCTCCCTCTCACCTATTTCTCTTCCTCTATCATCTCTCCATTTGTGTCGTACAAATATGAAGTTGCATGCCCTCACATACATTTTTTTTGTGACCAACTCATGCCTGGTCATATGGTCATTGATTGACTATACAATCTAAGATTGATCGATCGGTTTCACTCAAAACTACTCTTTCTTTGATTTCTCTCATCATTTTTACTTTATTATTGTACAAGATATCTTTATTTAAGTGCTTTGTTGTTGTATTTTATTTCTTCACCCATCAACTCACCACTTCAGGCAGTAGATAATACCTATCAATGTCATCTTAAACAGGTCCAATGATCCAAACACTCGACCTTGGAATCACATCTATCCAAGAAATTTTCCTAATACTATCACTAGCCCTCCTTTGTTGGGGAGAAAAAAATAGAATTTTTCTTCTCAACTTAAACTCTAACCTTATCCAATTTGGTATGCTCCATGCCAATGTCTATAAGGTTACTCAAACACTCGCTTCATCGAGGTGGCAACTTAATTCCATTTAGAAATTTATTAGAGCATCATGAAGATACCTACCTATGGTTGGTTAGCTTATTAAATCAAATGAACTAAGCAATATTTCAAAGGTAAAATTTTAAAGAGATTTATCTTTTCCACAATTGGGGTATCCTACATTATTCATGATTTGAGGTAAAATTATGTCTTCTCCTCAACTATCATTGTGACACGCCAAAGGCCATGATCAACCATTATCATCCGCTATCATCCATCGTTAATCCACCAATTTGGTATCATATGTTTTTGCAGTGCATCATATCTACACACATCATAATACAAAAAAAGGTAAATGTAGACACCTAAAAAATATCATATTTCCTCTTGTCTAAGGTTAACATTTAATAATTGTGTTATTACTTTAAATAATCCAAACATTTGACATGGTAACTTTAGAAACATTAAATCGGCTCATTTTATCCCCCTTTACCCACTAAGCCTCATATTACACCTAGCCTATTTTCACCACGTAATTATCACATTCTCTCTAGTCTATATGCACCCCCCCATGCTCTTTAATAAAGAAGGATGGGGTGAGGATTCTCTCCACCGAAGCAAATTAATGAAGCATGCCATTTGGGTGGGGTGAGGATTCTCTCCTTTTAGACACATTAATGAAACATGTCAGTTGGATGGGATGAGGATTCTCTTCACATAAATACATAAATTAATTATACCATTTGGGTCAGATGAGAATTATCTCCACCCATGCATGTTAATAAAGCATGCCACCTCCACATCACCACTCCCTCACCCTTAAAAAAATTATAAATAGGCCCTTATTCCTTTTAGTTTGGGATGAGCGTGTGAGATATTATAGGTAAACTTTGCCAAAAAATTTCTAGAATCTATTTTCATGTACTTGTGTGTTAATCATGGACAATATGGTATGCCTCTCTTTGTATGTTCTATTTTCTAAATTGTTTTTAGGTAGAAGCTCCAACAAACACCAAACTCGAAGGATAGATTCCGAGCAGCCTACAAAAGGTCCCCTATAGAGGAAATTTAAATTTTATCAACACACACAAGACCATCCATAGAGGGACAATTTATAGTCAAAATCATCCCTACAAGGGTGATTTATAGTCAAAATCGTCCTTGCAGGGATGATTTATAGCCAAAACTATCCTAATTTATTTTGTGCATAGATCACAGGTTCAGAATTCAATAGCCACCAAATTTGGAGGATAGCTTTCTAATAATATATTGAAGACTTTCACCAAAGTCAACAGAATAAAAACTATCCCTACAGGGATTATTTATAGTAGGAACCATCCTAATAGGGATAGTTCTTGTTAAAAACTAGATTCTAGTCAACTACATCATAGTAGATCAATCATAGATGTGAGCAAGGTAATTTTATTGTATTTTGTCTCATTTTGAGTTTTTTTTAATGCTTTATTTTAAGATTTTATTGTTTGTTCCTCTCATAATCTTGAGTCCAACTTAGGTGGACCTAATAGGTGCTATTAATATTTACTTTGGTTCTGCAGGTGTGGAAAATTTGCTCAACCTAGGGTGTTTTGCAAACATAAACCCATATCTCCTTGAGGTGGTCAAAGAAGACAAAGTTTGAAACACTGCATTGTAAAAAAGGATTCATCATTGAAAACCCCTCATTATAGCCCAAGGAGCATTCAAAAAGATCATTTTTTAATATATTTTATGTTAAATAAAATGACATGTTTTGTTTACTACATTTTATGATCATGATGGGACCTTTATAACCCTTTATCACACATAGGCATTATCATTCCATAGGTTGTAAAAATAGTTGTTTTATCATCACTTATCTCCCATTTTGCCTTGTGTATTATGTTGGTGTTTTATCCTTTTTTCTCATATTTTGTGTCTTTTATTCTTTTACATTTTCCTTTATTAAGGACAAATTTGCTTTCAAAAGCCAATTACTTTTCATGTCTTGCATTTTCCTTTCTATAGGATCAATTTTCTTTCAAAAGCCATTTACTTTTCATTTCTTGCATTTTTTCTTAGGAATGGATTTGTTTTAAAGTCCTTTAATTTCTTGCCTTGCATTGCTCTTTTCTTAAGAATCAATTTGCTTTCAAAGATCATTTGGTTTACTATCTCACACTTTACTTTCCTAGCATAGGTTTTAAATTCTTGTCCTTTGCTTACTAAAATTCACACTTTCGTTTCCTAGGTTAGATTTGTTGCATTGCATTCTAAATAGGATATCGTCATTACTAGTTTTAGATTTTATTTTCAGAATTTAGCTTAGACAAACTCAAAAATTTGCATTTGCATTCCTAGATTAGCTCTTGTTTGTGCATCATATTTAGAAAAAAATCAAATCAAAACACCAAAAACATAGCTTAAATCACACTTGCACAACACTTTCAAAACCAATTGGTGATGTTGGACTTCATCCCCAACTGTCATTTTCCCCTTTAGATACTATTGTTAGTACACATAGTTTCTTAGGCTTCATCATCAAGAAGTTGACTACCCTTGGGATTAGCTTGGGTTATTCTAAGGCTAGACACCCTCGCTCACAAGGCTAAATAATTAGTGAATGTGTAGTTGTTTTTGACCAAGCCTACCCAAGCGTGAAGTAAGCCAATTAGGCTGACATAGGTTTAGATAGTGCCACCTATTATATCCCCTAAAAATGATATTGGAGATATTTTCACATTTTAGATACCTTGAGCCTCCCCCACCTTAGGAATCTCTTGGTCATTTATGCAAAACTTCTCTCCATGTACTCTTGGGTATCTCATTGAGCATGCATAGACACACCTTTAGATCTCATCTATCCATATTTTATAACTTTTAGATATAGTCACAATAAAACACACAAACCACCTCAAAAAAAATGATGATGCCCAAAAACCCACACACATGGTCACAGCCCGAAATCCAAACCTGAAAACCAAATAAAAAATAAAAAAACCAAACAAACAAAAACCCACAATCCTAAACACCAAAACATGCTTTTTCTACCAGTTCTAAGCTAGCCTAGGGTATTACAGTGTCTTTTATTTACCAAAAAATAAAACTAGGGTTTATTTTATACCAAAAACCAAAATGCAAGGAAAAAGAAATGAGTAAAAACCCACTTGCCTAAATCGCCTACCCTCTCCTAGTCTACCCTGCACTATTGTTCGCCATCTTATCCCTCTACATGTCAAATTTGGTAGCACTGCATGTCAGTTTCTCTCTCTAACCTATTGCTCTTCCTTTGTCACCTCTCCATTTGTTTAGTACAAATATGAAGTTGCATGCCCTCACATGACTTTTTGTTGCACCAACTCGTGCCTGGTCATATGGTCATTGATTGAATATACAATCTAAGATCGATCGATCGGTTTCACTCAAAACTACCCTTTCTTCACTTTCTCCCATCATTTTTACTTTATTGTTGTACAAGTTATCTTTAGTCAAGTACTTTGTTGTTGTCTTTTATTTCTTCACCCATCAGCTGACCGCTTGAGGCGGTCGATAATACCTATCAATGTCATCTTGAACATGTCCAATGATCCGAACACTCGACCTTGGAATCACGTCTATCCAAGAACTTTTCCTAAGACTATCACTAGCCCTCCTTTGTTGGGGGAGAAAAAAATAGAATTTTTATTCTCAACTTAAACTCTAACCTTATCCAATTTGGTATGCTCCATGCCAATGTCTATATGGTTACTCAAACACTCGCTTCATCGAGGTGGCAACTTAAGTCCATTTAGAAATTTATTAGAGCATCATAAGGATACCTACCTATGGTTGGTTTGCTTACTAAATCAAATGAACTAAGCAATATATCAAAGGTAAAATTTTAAATAGATTTATCTCTTCCACAATTGGGGTAGCCTACATTATTCATGATTTGAGGTAAACTTATGTCTTCTCCTCAACTATCATTACGACACGCCAAAGGCCATGATCAACCATTATCATCCACTATAATCCATCATTAATCCACAAATTTGGTATCATATGTTTTTGCAGTGCATCATATCTAGACACATCACAATATAAAAAGAGGTAAATGTAAACACCAGGTTAAATTTTAATAATTGTGTTATTACTTTAAATAATTTAAACATTTGACATTGTAACCTTTGAAACATTAAATCAGCTCATTTTAGCCCCCTTTATCCACTAATCCTCATCTTACACCTAGCCTATTGTCACCACATAATTATCACACTCTCTCTAGTCTATCTGCACCCCCCCATGCTCTTTAATATACAATGATGGGGTGAGGATTCTCTCCACCCATGTAAATTAATGAAGCATGCCATTTGGGTGGGGTGAGGATTCTCTCCACCTAGACACATGAATGAAACATGTCAGTTGGATGGGATGAGGATTCTCTTCACATAAATACATAAATTAATTATACCATCTGGATTAGATGAGAATTTTCTCCATCCATGCATGTTAATAAAGCATTCCACCTCCACTTCACCACTCCCTCACCCTTAAAAAAATTATAAATAGGCCCTTATTCCTTTTAGTTTGTGAGAAGCGTGTGAGATATTATAGATAAAATTTGCCAAAAAAAATCTAGAATCCATTTTCATGTACTTGTGTGTTAATCATGGACAAGATGGTATGCCTCTCTTTGTATGTTCTATTTTGTAAATTGTTTGTAGGTCGAAGCTCCAACAAACACAAAACTCGGAGAATAGCTTCCTAGCAGCCTACAAAAGTCCCCCTGTAGAGGAAATTTAATTTTGATAAACACACACAAGACCATCCATAGAGGGATAATTTATAGTCAAAATCGTCCCTACAAGGGTTATTTATAGTCAAAATCATCCTTGCAGGGATGATTTATAGCCAAAACTATCCGAATTTATTTTGTGCATAGATCACATGTTCCGAATTCAATAGCCACCAAATTTGGAGGATAGCTTTCTGATAATATATTGAAGACTTTCACCAAAGTCAACAGAATAAAAACTATCCCTACATGGATGATTTATAGTAGGAATCGTCCTAATAGGGATAGTTCTTGTCAAAAACTAGATTATAGTCAACTACATCATAGTAGATCAATAATAGAGGTGAGCAAGGTAATTTTATTGTATTTTGTCTCATTTTGAGTTTTGTTTAATGCTTTATTTCAAGATTTATTGTTTGTTCCTCTCATAATCTTGCGTCCAACTTAGGTGGACCTAATAGGTGCTATTAACATTTGCTTTGGTTGTGTAGGTGTGGAAAATTCTCTCAACCTAGGGTGGTTCGCAAACATAAACCCATATCTCCTTGAGGTGGTCAAAGAATACAAAGTGTGAAATATTGCATTGTAAAAAAGGATTCATCATTGAAACCCCTCATTATAGCCCAAGGAGCATTCGAAAAGATCATTTTGTAATATATTTTATGTTAAATAGAATGACATGTTTTGCTTACTACATTTTTGTGATCATGATGGGACCTTTCTAACCCTTTATCACATATAGGCATTATCATTCCATAGGTTGTAAAAATATTTGTTTTATCATCACTTATCTCGCATTTTGCCTTGTGTATTTTGTTGGTATTTTATCCTTTTTTCTCATATTTTGTATTTTGTTTGTGTTTGCATAGACTAGTCCAACAACAACATCCTCTATCAAAGGCCATTCCTACAAGGATTATTTATATTCAAGACCATCCCTGTGAGGATTATTTATAGTCAAGACCATCCTTGCAAGGTTGATTTGTAGTGAATATTGTCCCTATATGGATAATTTTTTCCAAGCTTAGAATTAGGGTCCACTTTTTCAACTACCTGACTCTATACAATAAAACACATCAATTTTAGGCGAGTATAAGTTAAGAATCCCTACTTCCTATTTATATCTTTTCATTTACCATTATCATCACTTAGCACCTTTTTAGTCCAAGTCTGCAATCTTGGGGTGTGCAAAGGTATTATTATTTTCCCATCAATCGATCAAGATTCAATCTATTTTATTGGTTAGATTTGGTTTTAATTAGGTTAGGTTTTTGGAAATAGATTATAAGGTTTCATTAGTTAGTTTTGTTACCCCTTTTGTATAATTTTTTAGTTAAAAGTCAATTTTTGACTTTTTTCGTTCTTTGGTTTTTACAAAAAATTTCATCAGAGTAGTCTTTGAAGGCAAAAAAACCAGATCTAGCAAAGAGGAAGACTAGAAATCTCCCCTAGTAGAGACCATATGCAAAGGAACAATTTCTATTGTGAACCATCCATAGAGGAATGATTTCTACTACAGAGTTAGTTTTGAGAAACAAGGCATGTGTAACATCTCCAGTTAATTTCGAGAGACCTTTGGACCTCAGGTAGGTACTCTTGTCTTTAATTCTAATTTTAATTTCATAACAAGCACTTAATATAGGATTTTGGTTTGTTCATGAATTTTCTTTTTCATATTGTATAATATTGAGAAAAAGCTTCGTTATCATCCATATGCTCTCCTCTTGCACTGCCAAGCGACCTTGAGGATAAGAAAAGTGGTAATAGCTTTTGAGGTCAAAAAATATTTCTTTGCATTTTAGACCTTTAAGTTGCATTGCCTTTCCACACTTCACATTAAGTAGAATATTTGACCCTCATATGCTCTCTCCTCACACCTTATGGAGATATTGGAGATCAAAAGGGAGTCACTTTTTCTAATTCAAGGAACAACACACATTTCACATCATATCACATTGAGAGGACCCTTATTCTATGTATGCTATTCCCTTGCGCTTCATGGGACAGTGGGAATAAAAAATTAGTAAGTCACATTAAGTCAAATAACCTCATCATTTCCTTGCTTTATTAGATTAGATTTTATTTTGTGCATTCTCTTTGATTTTGTAGAATACATTAGCATATATTTAATTTTCACGTCATTCACTTTTCAAGTAATTTACTTTCAAAGCATTTAATTTCTAAGTCAATTACTTTCAAGTCATTTACTTTCCTATGTTGCACATCGCTTTTGTTAGCGTAGTATTTCCTTTACTTGCCTTGTTGAGTACTTTCATTAGGATAGAATTTCCTTCCTATAAGTAGCATAGGAATTCATTTTTTTTTCAACTGGCATAGATTTCTTTGCTTGCTTGATTAGAATAGGAATTTCTTATTGATTCTTAGATTACCTTATATTTTCCAAAAACATTTTGTTTCGTTAGTCTAGGTTTGTTTTTTTATGTTTGGGCAATCTCATTTTCCTTTCCTAGTATAGGTTACTTTCTTGTCATTTAATTTGAGCAAAACTTCATTTCATTTCATATATATGCTTGTATTTCCTTGCATCTTACGTAGGAAAAGGTATTTCTAGATTAGAATTTGCTTTCTTGCATTTAGTCTAGGAAAATATTTGTCTTAGCGTTCCAAGGGTAGCTCTTATTTGTGCATCATATTTAGATGAACATAAAAGGAATTCAAAAAAAAAAAAATTCAAACACATAGTTCACATCATGTTTTCATCGCACTTTCAAAACCAATTCACGATATTGGACATCATATCCAATCATCGGTTGCCCCTTTAGATGCCTAGTTAGTATACATAGTTTCCTAGACTTCATCATTGATAATATGACTACCCTTGGGATTAGCTCAGGGTAGTCTAAGGCTAGAAGCCCCTGTTCATAGGGCTAAATAATTAGTTAGTGCACAACTATCATTTTTGATCGATCTCACCTGAGAGTGACGTAGAAGTCGATTTGGTCGATGTACGTTTTAGACAATGGATTTTAGATACCCTAAGTCATCCTCACCTTAGGAATCTCTTGGTCATTTATGCACAACTTATCTCCACGTACTCTTAGGTATATCAGGGACAAAAATACATAAAACCTTAAAATAATATCAAAAAATCAAGCAACACCAAACACACACCCAACCTTAATCACATCATGCAATTGTTTGTTGTATGCTTGATTGTTTGTGTAAAAGGGGTAAAATTACCCACTGTGTACAATTCTTAACTAGATCTACTAGGAGTTGAGATGACCGCAAGGGTATGTTACTTCCTCTACACTTAGGGGCTCAAGGATCGAAGGGTTCACAAAGAATAATTTAAGGGTTTGCTCTAAGTTTGGGGTGGAATGTTTGATGTGTTTATTTGAACAAGCACCTATGTTTGGTCTTACTAAGATCTAAACTAGGAAGAATTAAAGAACAATGCAGGGAAAACAATAATGCAAGAAAACAAAGGAATATTTTTAAAATGATTTTTAATTTCGATGAAGACTACCTGATTTTGCAAGAAAGTAGAATTTTTCTTTTTTATCAAGGTTTGAAGAGAATGCACAAAAAAAATTAACCTGAGATGCAAAACTACATGCTTTTCTTTATTGATGCCTAGAAATAAAGTCAAATATTTTCCTTTTATTTATGATCTAAATCTAAAACAAAAATGAACAAAGACACTTAACAAACAACCTAAAATATTTATGTGAACACTTTCTTGATCTGATGGTTGATCCTAGCCAAATTTATATGCAAAATGTCCAACAACTTCAAAACCCTTGTAAAAGTGATCAGTGTTTGGAGGCCTGCTTAGGCCACTATATGACTGATCTTGGAGGCACAACAGTCAATCCCCTTTGGTTCTTTTATCTAACCATTCAAAAATGAAATGATTGTTGACTTTTGGAGCAAAGAAAGCAAGATGCAACATATATGAAACAACAAAATAAAATACAGACGGAATGAACATGACAAAAGGGAAATAATGCAAGATGTAAACTAGGGTTTTTAGGAGCAAAAGCTTACCCCCAAGCCCTAAGTTGACCAAATTTGTGCCCCATAAGGGTGGGAATGAATTTGGTTCAGAGCACTTTTTAGCCTACAAAACATTAAAAATGTGATGCAAAATAGGAAATTAAAGTTCTAAAAGACTAATAATACACAAAAAAATTGATTAGATGAAGGAGAAAGCAAGGAGAAATGGTAAAGTGAAGGCAATGACTAATATGGTAGACCTCTCCCATTTTCAAGGCTCCTCCACTTGTTCACCAACATTAGATGATCCCAAGAAGCATAGAAAAAATGACATAACATTCCAACAACAAAAGAGAACTTGAAAATCACTAAAAGCGAGATCACAAATGAAGAACATCGAAATTAGAAGATGGAGAAAAAGAGGATCCAATCCTCCTATTTATAGGAAGTTTGGAGGGCTTCAAAAGGTGCGAAAATTAAAGTTAACCTTGGGTAAGGGACAACATCACAAAGAGCCAATGCGAGACAAGGGTTTTGAGAGAAAAACCCATGACTACCAAATTTATACCCTATACTTGGCTAGTGCAAATTTTGCATACCAAAATCGCGTCCCATAAATAACAGGTGCAAATTTTGCAGGCTAAAGAAAAAAGGAAAAACAAAAGGGGAAAAGGGGCTCAAACTTGCACTTAGCAATTTTGAGCGGCTTCTTAAGGATATAAGAGAAAAAAGACTCATTTTGATGGGTCAGTTTTCCATGTCTACATTTTGCCCCTCTTTGATGCATTTATGGCCTAATAAATGCGTCAAAGAAAGATGTATACACCGACGAGCGAAAAACAATGAACATAAAAATGGAAGGTCGATTTAGGCAAAGGGATTATGTAAAAATGGTGTTTTTATGAACACTTTGAATTTTTGCATGTTAATCAAGGCATTAATTTCATTAATGCCTCTAAAGCTGGGGTGCCCCCTCAAGTTTCAAAAATAATACAAAATTCTTGAAGAAAATCGATACGACCAGCAAACAAAAAAGAAAACATAGAAGAGAAAAAGAACAAGAGGAGAGAGAAAAAAATGAGGGAAAAAGAAAAAAAGAGGAGAGAGAAAGAGGGATAAAAAGATAAAATGGTGAAAAATGAAGCCATTTTCACTGCAAGAAAAAGAAAAAACTTTAAAGAAGAAAAGAAGAATGGTGTTTCCTACACATTGTGTGATCGTTGCGAGGGGTGAAGCCAACACTGTAGTAGACCGAGCACGGGTACAAATATAAACCCAACTCTATACTAGGTTAGATTAGGGTTTAAGTATTTTTTTTTTTTTTTAAATGAATTTTTTTAGAGAATTCATTGTCATGCGCGAATTTTATTGTATGGTAGTGCAAAATTTGCACCCAGGGGTTTCGAGGCACAAATTTGGATTTTTTTAAATTAATTACTTAATTCATGTATATTATGATGGTGAAACTAAAGAAAATTTGTTAATGTTTATGATGTACTCTAAAGTAGAGAGTGGCAATTGAGCACACTAGAAGAGGCTATGAGAGGGCTAAGAATCATGAACTGAGATACCCTACAGGATGTGGGGCTACTATATCTGGCAGAAATGCCTTAGGTTGAGGTAGATGGGGTGCTATTGATGGTGTTGGTAGAGTGATGGTATTCAAAGTTGTTCACCTTTATATTATTGACAAGGGAGATGATTGTTACACTAGAGGATGTGTGGTGCATCTTGAGGATCCCTATCAGGAGGAGGATGATTTATAGGGTACTGGTGTCGTAGGCAGCATCAGAGAGGCTGTCAAGGAACCCAACCCATGATATCCAATAGAGAAAATTTCATTTCAATGAGATGTCATAATGATATGGAGTTGGGGCACTGAATTCTATACTCTATGAGATGGTGATGTGGATGCTATTATGCTATACGAGTAGATGCCATATACCATGGGTACTGGTAAGAGTAGTGGCAAACATGTGATACCAACATGTGAGGTTCACATGGGGACCATATGTGTTGGCCTTCCTATACAAGACATTACACAACATCATGTATAAGTAGCATACAAGGTTAGTTTGTACGACGTTGCTCCAAGTGTGGTGCTAGGAGCACATGGCTATTTGTAGATCATATGCACTACCAGAGACATTATCCAATCTAGAGTGACCAATAAAATATAGGTGGAGCCAACACTTTGAGCATGCGTAGATTACATATGCAAGTATCCTACCACTAGGGAGGCAGGTAATAGATGAGTTACAAAAGCACATGATCATATGGTGATTATGACATCTACACTCTCAATGGGATGAGGATGCAAAGGATCTAACTCAGGTTTGAAGGATCTAGTGGGTCACCATGAAGAAAGGTGAGCAAGAGCTATCTTGATTTGATTGAATTCAATTATAGCTTGATGTTCTTTAAGATATTTTAACTCTTGGTGACTAATGGTTTAGGTAGATTTGGGGGGACCCCTTAGGATTTGGAGGGGACCCTAATGTGGGGAGGTTCACGAAGGACCTAGATGACCCCCTTTATGTTGATCTAGGAGTGGATGATGTCAAAGTAACATTTAGGTATAGGAGATGGTATAGGGGTATTATACCCCTAAAGATCTCTCCATCGGTGTTAGTGTATAGGTGTCAGATCATGGATTGATAGGTGCAACTAACATTTTGAGAGACTAACTGATGCATAGTGAATTCATGATAGAGGGGTGCTGACCATCCTAGGTAGACACATGTATAATTTTAAGTAGATATGGTGATAGCCATGAGGATGACCATCACTATATCTAGATCAAGAGGAGGGATACGAGGAGTTTCCCCCTTAGTGATACAGCTAGGACCTAATAGGATTGTGGGTTAGGAGGACTCGATGAGGGAGACAAAGATACTACAGGCCAGGATGGCAACCATGTAGGTAAATATGAACACCATCCACATAAAGTGGGACTAGGCCCTAGAAATATGGGATACAATAAGGGTGGAGGTGGAGCACCTCAGAGAGGAAATGGGCCAATTGGAGTAGGAGTGATAGTAAACCTAGATAAATGGGATGGTTATAATTATAGGTAACCAACAGAGTGAGAGGATCCCATTGTTGTAGGAGAAATTATAGAGGGTGAGGTAGGCACACGAGGTAGTTGTATGAAGGGAGACCTACTACTCAATGGCCTACTACCAAGATATCCCAATAGATCAAAGGATTCCTCTATAATCTTGCTAATGATCATGGAGTCACTCATAGTCGTAGACATGATCTATGAACAAACCCCCACTAGGACTGCCTCCAACAAGAAAAACAAATGAGACATGCTCACATGGCTATGGCAAGGATCGAGGTGACATGTCAATTTTGATTGTGGCATGCATCCCTAGGGATGCTCAAGTGTGCCAAGCTTTCTATTGTGGCATATCAACTTTTTTGAGTAATATACATGTTGCTTTATTTATGTGTTAAAAATGTGTGTGCTTTTATTTGTTTTTGTTAGGATCCCATCCTAAATTATTTTTTTGTAATTCTCATGTGATTATGTAATGACCCACGTTCAACATGGGGACCCCCTTATAATATTATTTTATAATACTTTTGTAATGGTATGTGGCAATTAATGCGCCTAGACAAGTGGGGCCATTTCATATAACTGTTATCAAGAATGTAACTGATATTTGGTAGAATATTCTAGCTCGAGTGGCATTTTGCATGTAAGCAAACTCTTGAGCTTCGGGTTAGGGTTGCATGAAGCTTTTATTTAAAATACATGGAGCAATGTATGAATGTATATTTTTGCAAACTAATGAAATATTAAAGGATATTGCCTCCTCTAAGAGGCCTGTGATACTAAGTTATTTAATTGGATTGTTTAAATTCTGCAATTACTTTCTACATGGTGTTATTCTATTATTTGATGAATTTATAATTATTATAAGTATTTTATGAGAGTGAGTTTATTTTTAATAGTAGTTTCCTAGCAAGTGGTATCCGAGCACTTTCTAGGGCCAAGTTCTATTGCAGCTACAATAGTTCTTACCCATCCATTTTTACTATCAGGTATAATTTTTCTATGTTTTCTATTTTCAATTTGTCCCTTATTTAAAAAAAACAACAAAGAAAAAAATAGCAAAAATACAATATTTATTTTTCTCTATAGTAGTTATGTAGGTTAGAAACCTTGTGGTAGGGATTTTAAAATATCATGAAGGAGCTATCATTATTGGCTAAGCTAAATAGCCCATAAAGCGTCTCGTGAAGTGAGGGTGATCAAGCTCCAATACCTAGGACTTAGACAACACTCATGCATGGAATCAAGCTCCCATGTATCTTCGGGTATTTAGGGAGACCATCTAGTGTTAAACAAATTTGTATTCATTAAGAATATTTTTGACCTTGTATTATCCATAATACATAGGACAACATCTCAAAATATTACCCTCCCATATTGTTAGAGGCAGATAGTGTGCTCAAGGGTACGTGTGGAATCCTCCTTGGATAGTGCCCTAAAGTATTGTTCCAGTCACGATTGTTCATCACTATGGTATAACATAGGGCCTATGGGTATTACATACTCCTTTACCTAGTGTACCTTGGTTATGTCAAAACATTCAACCTACAAAAACAAAACCTTCTTGTTCTGCTAAACCTATAATTTTTCCCATAAAATTGAGCATACAGAGGAGACTTACCTATCACAAAAATAAGTACCTACACCAAATAGTCAGAGCAGAGTCTGTAAGTTTCTATGATAGTCAAGAAATATTTTAGTAACATTTAATTCAATGGCAGTAATTTCAAGTTAGTGGTAGTAATAGTTGGGTTGATATGGCAGTAACAATCATCTGTAATATTGAGTAATTATAGGATGGTCAGTGATAGAAATAGAATAAACAATGTCAATAACTATAGAGTTAGTGACTGAACAATGTTAGTTGCCATAGTACAGGTGACAATATAGTTTCAAGAGTGGTTAGCAGTTAGAATAGAAAGGACAAAGTTGGTTGACATAATACCCAATCTCTAGATGAAAAATCAACCTCACCAATAGACTCGACAAAACAACAGTAAAACAAATGTCTGAGGTGCCCAAAATCAATGTTGTGGGATATAGTTGATTATGACCATATTTTTGAGTTTATCATTTTGATATATAGCACCCAAGCACTTTTTTGAACTTATTACTAAAAATAGTAACCCTTGAAATCACACTTCTATTTTTAGTAAGTCACTAGTAGTCGTTCAAATCACATCAACACGGTTGCTGGTACTCGTGGACACCAAAAAGAGATGGAACAAACTGTATCAATGTTGGAGACCATCACCAAATAACTTAGTGCCATTCTCCAAGAAAATCAAGCAATACAGGATGTTATCCAATGCTTCAGAAGAGAATACATTACCTCTAAAACTAAAATTCAAGAACAAATTCTAAATGTTAAGTATAAACAACAGTGTTGCCCACAAGTATTTTAGTATCAGGATACTGAATAGTCAGGGTGAGGAAAAGGACACCATAAGGAAAAGGAAGGTTTTCACACTAATTTCTACTGTGATACTACCTGCAAAATGCCTAAATTAGACTTTCCTAAGTTTAATTAGAAAGACACAAATGGTTGGTTATGTCATGTTGATCAATTCTCCCAACTCCACAATTTCCCTAAATATTAATGGGTTAAGATGGTTTCTTTCAATCTTGAATCAGAAGCTTTCTAGTGGTACCAGTGGTTCCAACATACTATTATTTATCCTTATTAGGAATTTTTTGAATCACAACTATTCACTCACTTTGGCCCTAGTGAGTATGATGATTTTCAAGGAGCACTAACCAAGTTGAGACAAACTTCTATAATTCGAGACTATCAGACCTAATTTGAAAAATTGTCTAACAGGACCAAAGGGTTGAATGAAGGGTTTTTTATGAGTTGTTTCATTACTAGCTTAAAGTATGATCTCTTGGATGAGTTTAAGATGTTCAAACCACAAACAATGATGCATGCCATAAGACTAGCATGATTGGCTAAATCAAAATTTTCAACTCAAATAAGGACACCTAAATTTCAACCAATCAAACTCTCTTTTCCTCCCAAGTTCACAAGCAATAATGAAAATAAATCTATCCCCTCAAAATTCTTGACCATAGAGTAAATGGATCCTCAACAAGCCCAAGGGTTGTGCTATGATTGTGATGAAAAATATGTGAGAGGGCATATATGTGCCCAAAAGAAGTTATTCCTGATAGATGTAAAGGACCCCATAAGCAATGACCATAGTGATGATGAAGTAGAAACAATAGAAGAACAACCTCAAAATTAAGAGGTAACGCATGAAGAACCCCAATCTAAAATTTTTGTCCACGCTCTGGCAAATATTACTACTCCACAGACCATGAAAGTTATGTGTATTTTCAAATGCCAACACCTTACAATCCTTATTGATTCAGGTAGCACACACAACTTTATTGATCCTTGAATTGCCAAATAGGCCAATTGTTACATACACACATGCAATTCCTTTGAGGTTATGGTGGAAAATGGAGGGACCTTACCTTGCAAAGGTAAATGTCATAATGTTACATTAAAAATGAGCTCAACCAAGACATGTTTGCTCTTCAATTAGGTGGATGTGATATTGTGTTAGGAGCTTAGTGGTTGGGTAATTTGGGCACCATCACATGGAATTTTGTAGAATTATAGATGCAATTTTCACATAATAAAAATTCTTACACTCTTTATGGTTCCAAAGTAGGGTCATCTTAGATTATCAACTCCAACCGTATGGAAAAGTTGCTAAAAAAATCATCTTGTGGGGTCATCACTCAGATATTTGTAATCCAACCAACCACTTTTGAGGTGGGTTAGATTCCAATAAATTTGCGATTTATATTGACAAAGCACGATACCATTTTTTCCAAACCAATATAATTACCATCATGTTGCTCCTATGATCATGTCATTCCATTGGTAACAGGTAGTATCCCACCTAACATTTGGTCGTACCTATACCCTCAAACCCTTAAGTAAGAAATATAAAATTCGGTATAGGAGTTATTAAAATTTGGAGTCATTTGACGTAGTAATAGCCCTTACTCTTATCCTATATTATTGGTGCAAAATAAAAATGGGTCATGGTGGTTATGTATAGATTTTTATGAGCTCAATAAGCTCACTATTAAGGATAAGTTTCATATTCTTGTGGTGGATGAATTACTGGATGAGCTACATGGGGCTATGTTTTTCTCCAAATTAGTCCTTGTCTCGGGGTATAATCAGATTAGAATTAAGGATGAGGATATCCCTAAAACATCATTTTTCACTCATGTGGATCGCTATGAATTATTGGTTAATCCTTTTGGCTTGACCAATACGCTGTCCATATTTCAAAGCCTCATGAACAACATCTTTCATCCATTCCTTCATAAATTAATTTTAGTTTTCTCTAATGATAATCTAATCTATAGTCACTCTTGGGAAGAGCACCACATTCATGTGGATTAGACTCTACAACTTTTGGCACAACATGAATTTTATGCTAAGAGGTCCAAATTTTCTTTTGGGTTGACTGAATTAGAGTATTTGGTCTACATTATCACCAAGGATGGAGTTAAAGTTGATCCTAAGAATATTAAAGCCATTCAAGAATGGCCAAAACATCACACTCTAAAGGGTCTTAGTTGATTTGGGTCTCATAGGATATCACCACAAATTTATTCGTAAATATGGAAAAAATGTTGCTCCCCTTACAACTATGTTAAAGAAGGATTATTTTACCTAGATAGGTCTAACTACGAAGGCTTTCCTTGATTTGAAGCATGCTATGACAACAACTCCCATTTTAGCAATGCCTAACTTATCCAAGACCTTTGTAATTGAAAGTGATGCTTCAGGCAATGGCATTAGCGTCGTGTTGATTTAGGAAGGGTACCATTTAGCCTTCACTACTAAAGCACTTTCAAACAAAAATCTAGGCAAATCCACATATGCTAAGGAGATGTTTACAATTATGCATGTCATTACTCACTAGTGAACTTATCTTATTGGGAGATATTTCTCCATTAAAATGAACCACCAAAGTGATAAATACTTCTTGGAGCAGTGGGTTACCACCCCCAAACAATAAAAATGAGTCTCTAAGCTCATGGGCTATGATTATGATATTACCTATAAAAATGAAAAGGAGAACAATATGGTGGATGCCCTCTCTCTCCAATTCAAATCTTAGGGTATGTCATGTGCCATCTCTTTGCCCATACCACATGGATAAATTCTCATATATAGGAGGTGCTTAAAGACTCATAATTGCAAGCCTTGATTGCATTACTTTAAATCAAGCCTTCCTCATGTCTTGTATATACTTGGTATAGACATGATTTACACTATCTTTAGTGTCTAGTTGTCCCTCACACATCTCCAATCTAAGAACTCTTCATGAAGAAAATGCATTATTTCCCCACTACAGGTCATTCTAGGTTTCTCAAGACATATGAAATGATTAACTGTACTTTTCTAGAAAGGTATGAAGGATATTTTAAACTGTGTGGCTGAGTGCAACATTTGTCAATGGATGAAAGGAGAAATGGGGAATTTACCAGGATCTCTTCAACCATTGCCTATTCCCAAACAAGTCCAAATAGATATTTCCATGGACTTCATTAAAGGGTTACCTAAGTCCATAGTGATATTAGTTTTTTTTGTGGTACTGGATGATCTTTAAAAGTATGCTCATTTTTTTTCCCTTTACCATCCTTACACAGGCTCCATAGTTGACCAATTTTTTCTCGACTCTATATTTTGCCTTCATGGCATGCCCGCATCCATTGTGTTTGATCGTGATCCTACATTCACTAGTAATGTTTGGCAAGAATTATTTAAGTTGCAAGGAACTCAATTCGAAATGAGTTTAGCTTACTATTCAAAATTGGATTACCTGACTAAGATTACCAACAAATATTTGGAGACCTACCTTCGCTTTACCTCTAATCATCCTACACAATGTGTGAAGTGGCTTCCCTTGGCCAAGTGGTGGTATAATACTTCCTATCACACGGTGACCAAGGTCACCCATTTTGAAGCAATTTATGGATAGCCTCCATTCATGCCCTCCTATATTCCAAGTAGCTCCAAGGTCTGTGCAGTTGACACTACCCTTAGCCAACATGCCAAAGTCTTCCATGTTAGAGTATATTACATTATTTGGTACATGTCAATGTACCACCTTGGGTACATTATTAGATTAGAATATTATCTTAGATTAAGGTTTGAGTATTTAATTTAAGCAATGTAATAAATTCACGTGTTAGAATGTTCAATGATGTAAATGTGCATGTAGTCCACATGTACATGAGTCATAGGATATGTATACTAAGAGTCATGGGTAGATGAAAGGCCAAGGGACATCTTCCTATATATGCTTTTGCTACATATGTAGAAGAGAGTTAGAAATATGATTAGATAGAGAGATAGAATATAATAGTAGGTACAATGTAGATCTTCATTAAATTTTGGAGTGTTCAAGTCGTCCATTAAATTGCATCGTACTATTTTTGTGAGCTTTCATTAATGGCATATTTCTAAATTATTGCAGATATTTATCATATGGTTTTCCTACTTATTATAGTGTCATTATCGTATATTTATCATTGATCTCTCATTTTACATGTTGTGGTTGCATTTCCTTTAATATATATCATCAAAATCTAACAATGGTATCAGAGCACATGATAGATCAATAGGAAATAGAGGAGAGCCACAAGAAATATTTTTTTTGGTAGGTATAAAATATTATTATCCGGGTTTTAACTGGTTACCAAAACCAAGTACAAAACCATGAGGTCTAAGTTAGGGACCCACTTAGGGGTTACCAACAAAACACAAAACCTTGAATCCATATAGATTTTAGCAAGCTAAAATTCCCACACACAGGCAAAATATAAAAAGGATAAAAGCCTAGCGTTACCTAGAGGGGCAGTTGGAAAGAATACTAGACACATAATAAAACCATGAAGGGATTAAAACATAAGTACCAAAAACCATAGAAGGTCCCTCACAAAGAAAAAGAGGGCCACATAGACATATTGATATTTCCACGTAGGGAAGAAAATCCAAAAATAACACTAGAAAATTACATAGAGAAAAATGAACCATGCCAAAACCCAAAATTGAGGCTAAGCAGAAGCGCTATCATCTTTCCCATAGTTTTCTTTGGCATGATTCTTTACCAGCTCCTTTAGGGTTTCATTGATCCCATCCATAACATTGATGAAATTATTGAGGATGGTTAGGTAGATCTTGCTCTGAATAGTTGTAGTTGGATCAGGACTATCGTTGCCATTGTTCAAAATGCACTGATGGGAGATCTATCGTATTCAAAATTTAAGTTTTTTATCTGAGAAAACCCCCTATTATGAGTAGTTCTCTCCTCCTTCTTAACCTTATTCTTTGAAGAGATGGGTAGGGAAAATCAGGTTCAAGGGATGTATTCACCTTAGAGGCATGGGTTTGAGTTGCACAGGCGGCTTCGTCAACATTCTTATTAGGGAGGTACCAAGAGGGATTGTGGATGGGAGATGTTGAGGGAATATTGGTCTTAAGAGGAGTGGTAGAGATGACAAGAGGAAGGATGGCTTAAACATGGTAAAAACTAATAGCAAAAAGACCTTGATGGGTTGGCAACTTTCTAGCATTGTGGATGGAGTATCTTATGGACCGATAAAGAAAATTAGGAATATTCACTAGATTGAAACCTCTAAGATGATTGACTAGTACAAAATAGAATCTGAACAAATGTTTAGTAGGATCATTGGTAGTAAGGTATTGGATAATAGGAATGATTGCCGTAGGCCACAAAGTTGAAAGGGAATCACGCTTGACTACAACACCTTTCCACTTTAAAATCTTGTCATGGTTAAGAATCCCCTTGAGATTAGGTTCGCAATTATGAAAATATTTGTGAACTACACATCTAGTTGTAGGAATTTCTATAATGTTGGCCAAAATCTTGACAGCCACTCAAAAATAGATATTACAGACTTTGACATGCTCGTTATTCCATGAATTAACAAATTCCTTTGTAATGTCTTGCTCAATTTCCTTAAACTTTTGAAGAAAAGGAATGAAACCCTGGGCTTCCAAAAAGAACTGGGTTAGGGAATCGAACTACAAATTTGAAGTTTCAAGCAGAACCATGAAGACAACTTTGGAGATAGAAAGATGACACAGAGCTATAGTATCTCCAAAACTATAGCCACACAAGGACAAAATATGACACAAAATTTCAATATCTCTAAGCTTATGGCTACACAAGGACAAATGATACCAAGGAATGAGAAATCTTGACTTGAGATAGACATTTATAAAATCATTTGTAAAATAAAAGGGCGTGCCTAGAGACACGATTGTGTCATTGGAAATAACAAGGGAGTCACAAATATTGCATCAAAAATTGATGATGAACAACTCTAACACTCCACATGAGAAAAAAACATAACAAACATCATTTTGAAGCAGGACATTTATGAGAAACATGAACTAAAGGTTTTGAAAAAGAACACTCCTCACAAGTTTGGAGAAAACCATAATGTACAAAACTTGGAACTTTGCACATTTTGCATGGACAAGAGAACAATGATGACAAAAAAGGAAAATGATTTTGCAGAACAAAAATTTAGTGAAAGTCGAGACTGGACCTTCAAAGATACACACCCACCATAAAATGGAAACATACTTATTGGGATTGCTCGTGCCACACCAAATCATTAGCAACAACATTTAAAACATTCTATGGGAAATTTTGATGCCAAATGGATAGGGTTTTCTATAAAACTTTGATATTGGCAAGAACATCAGCTGACTTATTAGCTTCTCTGAAAACATGATTGGTCATAGTATTACTAAAATTTTGAAGGTACTTTTTGACTTCCTGAATGACCATTCTAACGTTCCATGAGGGAACCCTATTGCTATTGATAGCATTAGTGATATTTAGGGAATCTCCTTCGATTTGTAAATTACATTTGTAGTCTTTTAGCATATCTAAACCTCTCCACAAGGCTCGAGCTTCAGCATAGTGATTTATTTGAAGGCCTAAATGCTCTACATAAGCCACAATGATCTGACCTTCATGGTTTCTAACCAAACATCCAGCTCCAGTAGTTCATGGATTCCATTTAGAGGTACCATCATAGTTAAGCTTAAGCCACCCCACCGGAGGAGGTGACCAATGAGCACCCATTCTAGGATGAGGGGTTGAGGGAATGTAGCTAGAGTTGTGGGGAATTTTGAGAGATAGGAAAAGAGAAGACTCAAGACCAGGATCAGGGGCCTTGGGACAAGGGAAAAGCTAGGAGTTTTCAACAACAAAGATGACAACTTTATTGGCAATAGAGATAGGGTCAATTGAAGTGTTGGAAAAGACTCTACTATTTCTCTCAAGCCAAATCTTCCATAGGATATGGTGGAGGCATACCTTCTATTATGAGGAAAGTAGAATTTTTGAAAGGAGTGGGCCATTGAATGAACATAAGTGACAAGGAATTTGGTTGAACCTAGAAAATTTGGAAAGTGATCATCAAGTGGTCCATGGCAAGCTTGGAAAAGGAACATTCCATAAAAATGTGATAGATAGACTCCCACTTAGTCAAACATAAATGACATGTATTAGAGATCACCATACCTCTTTTCATGAGATTATCAGTTGTGAGAATTTTTTTTTGTATGGCCAACCAAGAAAAAAAGCTACTCTTAGAATAATATGCTTGTGCTAGACGATATTGAAAGGAATGAGGATAGGTTGTAAATTGGTGGTCAGATGGTAAGCAATATTGATAGAAAAATAACTAGAATCAGTCTCTTTCTGAAACGGGTGGAAATCGACATTTGATCCATTAATACAAAAACATGTATGTACTAAACGAAAAGGATGTATTTCATTAATATTGAAAAATATGTGTTACAATAGGGACATGATGCCCTTTAGCCATTTCTTCTTCTAATAATATTACAACGAGTTCGATGTCATCTTCAATCGTCCCTCAATGTAGGTGGGCTTCTTTGTAGGTGGGCCACCATCGAGTTTTTGTTTGATGGTGTTATTCCTCTTTAGATCTATTGAATAACTTATGAAGAACCTGTAAAAGGAGTTTAGTGTGTTGGGGGGCTTGCCTTAGTCAAGTCCCATATTTAGGAAGACAAAATGACTGTAAAAACATGATAAAAACTAAAATAAAGTATGTAGAAGCTAATAAAACTGCAAAAGGAATCTTACCTACCAAATCTGAGGTGATTTGGGCTTTGTAGAACCAATTTGCCACCCAGGGGAGAACTGATGTCGGATTCACAAGGCGGGAGGGGAATCAGACGCTGAGAACTGTTGAGTGTATATTTTGCCCAATTGCAAAATACCACCACATGCCCAAGTATTGGGATGACGTCCCCCATCCTGGGCACTTTGGTTTCCATATAACCCAGTGAGGCCATCACGCCATCGACGCAGCCATGGCACTATCAACACCACGTCGTGGTGCTACGATCGACGCAGCCATGGCATTGTCAAAACAACATCGCCATGGTGCTGCATTCGATCATAGCCATGGCACTATCAACACCACATCAGGGGGCTACCATCGATCAGCCATGGCGCTGTCAACACCACGTCAGGGGGCTACCATCGACGCAGCCATGGTGCTGTCAACCCTTCGCCATGGTTGTCGAGCTCCTTGCTCTCGCACTCACGCTGCGCAATACCAACGAAAAACTTTCCATGCTCTCGAGGTAGACCTTTATCTCCATCGATTAGGGTTACGGGTTGCCCTAATAATGTTTCTTTGTTGGCTTGTTTGATGGCATGCCTCTGGTTTCAACCGTTTCACTATCAAATCCGGTGCCTTATGTGTTGTCCTCCTAAAACCCTAACGCTATCTTTGGACCGCTTCCTCTTTTGCCAGCGTTACGTAGCCTCGAACGTTTTGGAATAGCCACCCTTGCCTTCGATCATTTTGAATAGCCGCCATCACCTTCTCCTACAATCAAACGTAACATGGTCAAACATATTATTATCACATCCTTTGTAAAGTATATTATAATAATATTATTATATACAATATAATAATATTATTATAATAATAATATTTTAGAACATTATGATATAATCATAATAATATTATTATAATAACATTTTAGAACATCATAATAATATTACTATTATATACATAATATAATTAATGTAATTATATTAGGTAGATAATAGCATATTATTTTCTATCACAATTTCTTTGTACCTTTTGTATCCTCTTCTTGTTTTAGGTAATGTTTTGGTCAGGCCTTGCTTTATTAAACACATTCCATCACCTTAGATAGTATGAAGAACATTAAACTCTATTTATCAAAATGGATTTTAATTAATCTAAGCATTAATGCCTAGATTAATTAATCATTAAATATCAAATAACTAAAGCAATTAAAATCATTAACATAAATGGTCAAACATCACTATTCTTACAAGCCAAAGAAAACCAAAAACCTTTAATACCAAAACATGACAAGTGGGTCCCCAAGAAGCTTGGGGTGGTTGTGGAAACTCCACAACAAAATGGCGACTCTGCTGGGAAATGCTCCTGAGCATTTCGGTGAGAACCCAAAAAGAAAATCTGAAAACACACTCCAAACCAGGAAGCAACAAGCATCAACAAATGCATAAATAATGTCAATAGACTCATAAGAACAACAAAATATTAGAATCATGCAATATTAACTCTGTGTGTGTGAAGTACTCCACACCTTATTGTTTGTAACTTTTTCGCATTGCATCACCAATTTTACTTGACTAGAATTATCGCAATGAATATGGAGAGCTTTGAGGGTAAAAATTTTATAGCATGGGCAACACATTCTATGGTGGCTTGGGCAAACACCTCAAAAATGTCTAACCATATTAGGATCAAATGTGTGTGCGATGAATTCATTGACCAGATCTAGAGCTTGGTTATGAGCCATCATCATCAAGGGTCAGTGTGTGCAAGTGGACCTTAGAGCTTTGGGGAATCGGATTCTCAACCAAGGTGTGATGAGAATATAACCCTATCCTTTATTGCTCTCATATTTGACCAAAATAATTAAACCGGTTATGGATGAGGTCATCGGACTAATCTATCCTCATGGCGGACATAAATCTCAACCTTGCGGGAGTCATGTCACCAGGCATGAGTGTACTCCACTGCCAGTCAAGCGTCTATAGCCCCGGTGGAGGTTAACCCCATAGTCCAGTCTTCTTTGCTTGGCTTTGCTCTATATTTTTTTCCTTAAAGAATTTTGGGGATGACTACCCATCCTTCTGAGGGACAAGTAGTACGATCCTTACAATTCAGTTTAGAGTTTTGGGGAATCAGATTCTCAACCAAGGTATGATGAGAATTTGACCCTATCCTTACTACTCTGATTTGTAAATCATGCTAGTGGTGATAACCACTATTTTATGAGCATAAATATTGTAGTGGTAAAAACCACTATTCATGGACTATGTGCAGGGTGGGATAGACCAGAATTATCTTTTCGCCTCACATCCCCATCCAAGTATGGTTTCATATTATTTTACCCAAGATGTTGGACATGGACAAAAATGTGATAGACCCACGACAACTTCGGCAACAGTTTCCAAACCTAAGATCTTCTTAGTGTTCTTTGTGCCTTTGATCCCAAGATAATTGGACTTCACTTTCAGTGTTTGGGTTTAGCATATGGAGGTGGATTGGTCATGATGTTTATGTGATAAGAATGTGCCCTTGAGACATGGGTGGATGATATGCAAAAATCAAAGACTTCATGCTTCATGAGCTGCAAACAATATTCACATTTTCAAGCCCTTTTGCCATATGATTCCAATGTTTCACATCCTTTTAGTCTTGGTTGACATTCGTATACACATAGGCTGACCTCTTACTCTTACAATCAAATCCAAAACTGGACAACCTTGACACACTAAAAACTCCTGAAATCAAAGAAAACAAAATAAACAGGAAATAAAACTGACAAGACAAACAATCAAGCAAGTTGATTAGTGTACATATAATACAATGACTCTACCCTTAGGCCTAAAAATAATGCTTTAAATGAAGGCCATTGATGGGTAAGGCCAAATCCTTTCCATCCAAGGTTTTTAATCTGAAACTATTTTCACCTAGGACTTCGGATATTAGATAAGGTCCCAGCCACAAGCAATCAAATTTTTCATGTTCTCCTCTTTTCTCATGCCTTTTATCCCACAACAAAACTAAATCTGAAGCTTTGAAGGCCTTAATTTTGGACCGTTTATCAAACCACCTTTTGATTATGTCTTGATGTTTGCTGAAATGAAGCATGGCTTCCTCCCTCTTCTCATCAAGATGCATTAATTGTGTTAATCTGGTTTCAAGTTTATTATCAGTCCCAATATAGTCTTTTATAAAATGTAAAGTTTGCAATTTCAGATTAGTGGGAAAAATAGGATCTTGCCCATAGACTAAGTGATAAGGAGATGTCCCAATTGACTCCTTGCTTCTGGTCCTATCTGCCCAAAGGGAAAATTTTAACTTACTATGCCAATCTCTAGGGTTCTTTTCAAGTAATTTTTTGATTATGCATAATAAATTTTTATTTGATGATTCTGCCAAACCATTGCCTTGGGGGTAATAATTGGAAGAGAATTTTAGACTCACCTTATTGTCGTACGCCCAATTTGCAAATTCTAAAGAGGAAAAGGCAGAACCGTTGTCACTTACTATGGAGTTAGGCATTCCAAAATGAGTGACTATGTTTTCCTCTAGAAATCTAATCACAACCTCGGAGGTGGCATTCTTAGTAGGTATAGCCTCTGTCCACCTTGTGCAGTAATCAGTAGCGGTGAGGATGAACTTATGGGAATCGGACGAGTTAGGATTTATCACCCCAACAAAGTCTAATCCCCATTGTGCAAATGGTCTCGTCTCTACCACTGACTGCAATGGCATTGCTGCATTCCGCTCTCTGTTGGCTGCCACTTGGCATATGTGACATGTTCTTACATGTGTATGTGCATCTTTAAACAAGTGGGGCTAGTAATACCCAGCTCTAAGAATCTGGTGTGTTGTCGCATTTGCTGACCCATGTCCAGTTCCATACTTACCATGGAAGTCTTTGAGTACTTGGGTTGCTTCCTCTTGAGTAATGCAACGAAGAAAAATTCCTTCATGATTCTTCCTGTACAACACACCATATTTAATCAAAAATCTAGCTGATTTTAAATGTAGTGCCCTACATTGAGTGGAATTCAAATGAGAAGGGCACTTACCATGCAACAAAAAATATACAATATCTACGTACCATTCCTCTGTAGTGATATCATTAACCTCATAGTTTTGGCACGTTATTGAAGGGTCAATTTCTGCGATGGCCTTGACCAAACCTTGTCCATGCACTATCTTCATGGGCTTTATCTCTAAGTCAAATTCTTGAAGGGTAGAAAGCCATTTCCCCCTTCTTTCACCTAGCTCACTCTGTAAGAACATGGACTTTACTGTAGGGTCAGGAACTATAGCAAAAACTTTACTATGCACAATGTAATGCCTAAATTTTTTTACAGTTTTAAACAAGGCATACGTTTGCTTGTCTAAGACAGAATACCTCAGCTTCGCGTCCTTCAAAGGAGAACTCAGAAAGGCTATAGGATTTTCAATGTTGTCTTCACTTTTCTGAGTTAACACACTTGCAAAAGAATGATCTGAAGCAAATGTGTAAACATAAAATGGTTTAGCATAGTCTGGACTAATGAGAATAGGGGCTTTGGAAATAGCATCCTTGATGCTTGTGAAGGCATCCCTTTTCTCACTGGTCCACTTTATTGGAACATCCTTTTTTAGCATATCATTTAGGGGCTTGGCAATCTCGGCAAAACCTGAAATGAATTTTCTCACAAAGTTAATCTTACCGAAAAAGGACCTAAGCTCCTTTTTGCTATTGGGATGAGGAATATCCCGGATAGCGGCTATCCACTCTGGGTCTATAGCAATCCCATATTTCGAAATGACATGCCCTAACAACTTACCCTCTGTTACCCCAAAGATGCACTTTTTTGGATTTAGGGAAATTCCATGTTCCCTGCACCTTTGGAGTACTTTCCTCAAGTCTTTAACATGATCTTCCCTCTTCTTGGAGAAGATAGGGATATCATCCACATAGACAATAATGCACTTACCAATGAGCCCCTTGAATGCAAAATCCATGGCTCTTTGGAAAGTGGCTCCAACGTTCAACAAACCAAACGACATCCTCCGGTAGGCAAATGTTCCCCACTTCGTGGTGAAGGCCGTCTTCATCCTATCATTTGGATGTATGAGAATTTGATTATATCCTGAGTATCCATCCAAAAATGACATCATTTCAGACCCATTTACCTTTTGGAGTATCTCGTCAATGGTGGGTAATGGGTAATTGTCTTTTTGGCAAGCTTTGTTCAAATTTCTAAAGTCTATGCACAACCGAATTTCTCCACTCTTTTTCCTAACAGGGACAAGATTAGCCACCCATGTGGAATGCCTAATAGGGAAGATGATTTTGGCTTCCAGTAACCTCTTCACTTCCTTCTCTATCAAGGGCTCTAGGATTGGGTTAACCGTTCTTTACCTCTATCTAAAAGGCTTGGAATCAGGCTTCAGAGGAATAGTATGCATGATTACATTCTGGTCATATGTTTTCAGCTCTTCATAGCTCCAAGCTATGCAATCAATGTACTCTCCTAAAACCTGAGCTATTGACTCCTTCTCTCATTGTGTGCATGCCTTTGCAATGAACACTTCACGCGGATCTACTGCACTCCCCAAATTGATTGAATTGCATGATTCCTTGGGGGATGGTATTTTTCTTTCCTTTTTCTTTTGATATCCAATATCAAACAACTTTTCAAGAGAGGCCCTATCACTTGGCATCTCGTTCCATACTCCGGTTGTTCCTACTTCTACTTGCCTCCTCTCTTCTTCGTCTATAACCTGATTTTCAAATATACCAGAATTAGTAACAAAACTAAAAATGTGTCTATCACTATCAAAGACCTGTAAATTCGTGACATTGTCTGGTATGGAGGGGCAAGGCACTAACTCTATGGAAATTTTTTACATTTTTTATGGTCAATAGGTGAAAGCATGCTGGCCGCTACGACTAACGAATCAGCCATTTTATTATTTTTTCTTGAGATGAGGGAAATATTGAAAGCATCAAACTCATTAATTAATTCCCTCACTCTAGTTTTATAGAGGTTCAACCTCTTGTCTCTACAGGTATACTGCTCCTTGACCTATTTGACTACTAACTCTAAGTCTCCCGATGCCTTAAGGCACTTTACCTTTTCTCTTAGGGCTAACTAAAGTCCAAAAATTAGGGCTTCATACTCCACCACATTATTGGTGGTCGAGAACTGTAGTCTGTAGGCAACAATCAAAGGCTTACTACCAGGACATGTGAGCTCTACCCCAGCTCCCGCACCTTGTTTTGATTTGGACCCATCAAACTTTAGGGTCCACACCCTCTTGTTTTATTTCGACGTACCATGGTAAATATTATCATTTTGGGACCCTTCGGCTATGTCTTCTATGTCAAAATTGTAAACCCCTAATTCTGTTTCAGTAAACTGAATCTCATTGGGTTTATTATACTCTGTAATAATTTCCCTAAGTCTGGGCTCTCTGTCTACCCAGATTTGGTTTGCAACTCCTCTCCATGGCAACCACATATGGGAGGAATCAGTCACCACATAACCATTGAGATTTCTGCTCCAATCTCTGCCCAAAACCATGCCATACTTGGCAACAATATTTAGCACAAGGATATCCATGTAATGTTGGACCCTAGGCTCTGAGTTGATCTGAACTAGGACATATTTTACAACACCTACTACATCCACCATAGATCTGTCCAATTGGACCACCTTATTATTCGAATGAACAGGCTTAAGTCCTAGCTTTTGGCTTATCTCAAGAGGCATGATGTTGGCCGAGGCACCATAATCAATCAAATAGTTGTGTAAATTCTTGCCTGTGATCCTAACGGTTATGAGAAAAGGGGGTACCTCTGGTTTCTCTTTCCTCATAGCAAGTTGGGGTTCTACAGATTTAACCTCATGAATTTGACTCGGGAATTCAATCTCTTCCCCCGATTTTATCCTCCCCAACAATTGAGAGACCTCATACATTGAGATATTGGCCTTGGTCCTTTTCATGTCTTCTTCCAAGTTATAAGTGGATGTTCCAGGATTTGACACTTTTGGCATTGTCCTAGGTGCTTCCAAAAATGGAGGTGGTGGATTCACATCACCTTTTGTATCAGGAGGAACTAAAGGGTTGTTTGGGGGAGTAGAGGATGTTTTGGGATCCTTAGAACTCCTAGTAAAATACTTGTGATTGGCTTTCCCAAAATGTCTAGCGGCTTGAGCTTCCAAGGCTTCATCCTCTTCCTCTCCTAACACATTCATATCTTCCTCCATCTCATCATTTTCTAAATAATGAATAACTTCAGACACCAAAGCGTCTGACTTTCTATGGCAACAGTGATGCATTTCCTCATCACATGACTCTGACTCATCACAATCCCCTAACGCATCAGCCTGATTGGCTATCAGATTGGGTACGCACCCATTGTTAGGCTACGTATTGTACGGTCCTGTTCTCCTATGGTCATGGTTTCGATTGGGCATGGGATTTTGGGCAACTTGTTTTTGTAACCGAATGATGTCATTGCCCTATTTGATGGTCATTCTCTTGAGCTCTTCCAGCTCAAAATTGGAACCTTGTGGCTGGGACATGACAACCCTAGATCCACTAACATTTTTGACATTAGCAACCTCTAGATTAGGCACTAAGGTTTGACTCTGGGTGTTTTGGGTCCACCATGGACCCTTGGCCTATAGAGGTGCAACCATGGGATACGCATTTGAGGCCTGAGTACTACTCACCTCAAATCTTGGTAAGGTTATCTGATTAGCAGCCATCATTTGTGGAGTGGGTGGAATGGCAGCATTAGGGTATGTCAAAAAATATGGAAGCGTGGGAGCGAATGGGTATGACTGATGATATGGCAAAGCATTCATCATGGGCATCTGAGGTGTCACAACTTGATTCATCATGGCAAATTTATTGTAAGGGCCATATTGCCCTAACATGGGAAATTGAGGCATAGTGCCACCTTGCGGTGTCATTTGTTGCTCAATAGTCATGGCTTCAGCATAGGCTAAGGCCAACATTGTAACTTGAGGATTTCTCTTGGTAAACATGGTTGTCATCGGGTCTAAGGCTGTGAGGTATAATTGCAATGCCATAGTAGCATCTATTGCAAAATGATGAGTCACGTTTGTGTAAAGATTTTGGAATCTGGCATTAAATGTTCTGATAGGTTCATTAGGATACCTCTTGCATGACACAAATTGGTTATACATGATGGTAGGATCTAGCAATGACCTAAATTGATTAACAAAGGTAGCTTCCAACTGGGCCCAAGATGTAATGGACCCTATAGGAAGATTCCTATACCATTCATGAGCCATTTGGTCAAAGCTATTAGGGAAGAGTCGACAAGCGACGTCTTCATGACTGACTCCTTGCCTAATCATATGGTCCTTGTAAATTTGAACATGCTCTTCAGCTGAAATGGGACCATCATGGAAAAACTTAGGGATAGACCTCTCAAGGTGCCTAGGTATGTCATGGACATCCCTAGGTATACTTAACGGAGAACTTTGGGTACCAAACTAGGGAACTGGTTGTTGTTGCTATTGTTGTTGGGCCATATTAACCAAATATAATGACCCTACTAAAGTAGTTGACACACTCGGGATGACGGAGATGGGTACACTTGATGTAGCTCTTGTGGTGGAACTAATGGGTGCACACCCACTAAAGGTATTCAGATTCAGAGGTCTGAGAGCTAGCCTTTCCAAATCTTGGCAAAGCATCTCTAAACCTAATGTATCAGAAGGCTCAGATGGGATTTCGATCCCCTGGATTTTGTATCTCGGTTTCCTAGGTTTGGGAGAAAGACTTTGAAAAATGGTTTCCTCAGTGGTTTTAGACCTAGTAGCAATGCGTCTAGGCGGGTCCAGCCTGAGAAACTTAAATCTATTCTACTAAGGTTTCTCACAAACTAGTCAAGAGTAACATGTTGCACCTACAAACACAATATTGTTGAACCAAAACTGACCACGTTAGCATTAGCAAAAAAAACTAAATCACAAAGCATAAAATAAGGCCCTCCTTCTAGCACCAAATATGTTGAGTGTATATTTTTCCCAATTGCAAAATACCACCACATGCAGAGTATTGAATAGAAAACTCTCTCTTGAAAAGAAACCAAATGACAAACATTCAACTTCTCCAAGGTTCTGGTAAAATATCTAAAATATTACAATAATGCCAGAAATAATTCAATAATGCATGTGACCATAAACAAGGGGCCTTTGCTGGTTCTAAACAATGCTTAGTGATTGAAAGATCTAACTGAAAAGCCAGTGTAAAATAAAAGCAGTTCTTTTTAGGGTTTTTTAAATTGATGCTACCCTGAATCCCTGTTAGTAAAGTATTTTATCTTCACTTAAAAGGTTTCAAATGATAAAATGTGGAATTGTCCACCTCATTTTAATGTTCGTGCCTTTAATATGAAGTAAGTTTTAGATAGTTGGGTTCATTTTATCTTCCTTATGTTGATGCCACTACCCTAATAGTAGTTAGTAGAAGTTAGCATGTTAGCAATGTTAGCAAAATTAGCTTTCATTTCTTATCTTAATTTAATGTGAAATAGCAGGTTAGTATCCCTCCTAAACCATGTGTTTTATCTGAAATCTTAGATTAATGAATTTTGGAGGTGCAAAAATTTTGGAAAATGACTAGAATGGAAATAACTTGAAAGCTTAACAATTTTGGAAATGGACCAGAATAGAAATGAAACTAAAAGGAAATTAGCAAAAATTCTGGAAAAGGACCAGAATGGAAATAAAAGAAACTGAAATTTTGGATGGACCAGAATGAAATGATTGAATGCTTGAAATAAAATGAACTTAACAAAAATGAATGAATAAACAATGCAGATTTGGTTAGCTGAAAAAGTCAAATTCTGAATTAGTTTAGCAAGCTCCTCCCTACAAAATCCCAAGTTATGAGGTAATCATAAAACAACCTGAATTAATGGACCTGCAACATAAGCACAATACCATTAAATCAAGTGCAAGACTCAAAGGAAATAATAGAGAAACTGCATCATCTTGACCTTCGCCTATTGCAACCCATTTCATGGCATAAGACAATGGCTAGAAGTCACTAAAATGCAGAAATGATAAGACACTAAAAACGTTAGTTTTATGATTAGAAACCCTCCTTTTGATTTTGCTCACAAAAGTTTGCTACCCTCTCAAAATCTGAAAAATGCTCTTTCTTATTGCTTTTCGGAATGTTACATCATTTCCAGCCCCCCTAAACAGGTAGGATAGCAAGGTATAAATAATGCTTAGAAGTCCTTTCGCTTCAACTTCTTTCACAATTAAAATAATAAATGGATATAAGAAAATAATCCATCATCATTTTCTGTGATTTAATACAATAAAATAACACTTCTAAACATTATTTTAAACAATAATAAAACCAAAAACATAATCTTACGTAACTCCTTATGTCTCCCCTTTCTCTTATCACATAGGCATTCTACCCAAGAACACCCCTTTGCACCCATCAAAATGAATAATAAAAAACATTTAACTATACCTTATAACCCCTATGATTTTAGGCCTCCTTTAAAACATTGAATATAATCAAACAACATTCACATTAAAATAAGGTAGGCCAATCTCATTCAACGAGATTTTCATTGTGCTCTTCAAAACCAAGGCCCGATGGTATCTCTTCGAAGCCATACCAAATGTGCCCAAGGATTGGGATGACGTCCCCCATCCTAGGCACTTTGGTTTCCATATAACCTAGTGAGGCCATCACGCCATCGATGCAACCATGGCGCTGTCAACACCACGTCGTGGTGCTACGATCGACGTAGCCATGGTGCTATCAAAACAATATCGCCATGGTGTTGCTTTGATCGTAGCCATGGTGTTGTCAACACCACGTCAGGGGGCTACCATCGATGCAGCCATGGCACTATCAACACCACGGGGCTACCATCGATGTAGCCATGGCGCTGTCAACCCTTCGCCATGGTTATCGAGCTCCTTGCTCTCGCACTCACGCTATGTAATACCAATGAAAAACTTTCCATGCTCTCGAGGTAGACCTTTATCTCCATCGATTAGGGTTATGGGTTGCCCTAATAATGTTTCTTTGTTGGCTTGTTTGATGGCATGCCTCTGGTTTCAACCGTTTCACTATCAAATCCGGTGCCTTATGTGTTGTCCTCCTGAAACCCTAATGCTATCTTTGGACCGCTTCCTCTTTTTCCAGCGTTACGTAGCCTCGAACATTTTGGAATAGCCACCCTTGCCTTCGATCATTTTGAATAGCCGCCATCGCCTTCTCCTGCAATCAAACGTAACATGGTCAAACATATTATTATCACATCCTTTGTAAAGTATATTATAATAATATTATTATATACAATATAATAATATTATTATAATAATAAATTTTAGAATAAAATAATAATAATATTTTAGAACATTATGATATAATCATAATAATATTATTATAATAACATTTTAGAACATCATAATAATATTACTATTATATACATAATATAATTAATGTAATTATATTAGGTAGATAATAGCATATTATTTTCTATCACAATTTCTTTGTACCTTTTGTATCCTCTTCTTGTTTTAGGTAATGTTTTGGTCAGGCCTTGCTTTATTAAACACATTCCATCACCTTAGATAGTATGAAGAACATTAAACTCTATTTATCAAAATGGATTTTAATTAATCTAAGCATTAATGCCTAGATTAATTAATCATTAAATATCAAATAACTAAAGCAATTAAAATCATTAACATAAATGGTCAAACATCACTATTCTTACAAGCCAAAGAAAACCAAAAACCTTTAATACCAAAACATGACAAGTGGGTCCCCAAGAAGCTTGGGGTGGTTGTGGAAACTCCACAACAAGAACTATTCTGCAAAAATCCTTCGGTGAGAAGGTTCCTTGGTTGCTATAATGTTGTTGTTCAACTCGGATTCACTGTATCATGTGTCGGTATGCATTTGGGCAGCATTTCTGTGCTTATGTCATAAAAATGGTGAGAGATAATTAGGGGTTTAGGACCCACTATATATAGAAAATGGCAAGGTGTAGGGGGGAGGGTTAAGGAAACTAACCCTAGGCTGAAGTCTAACCAAAGTTAGGTTAGGGTTTGTGACATGGAAATCTCCTATTCCTCATAGAAAATATCCTATCCTCACACATGTGTGAGGAAGGATTAAGGCTAATTAGGGTTAGGAGGTCTTAAGTCAAATTAGGGCTTGATTAGGGTTTCTTAGGAAAATATCTTAGCTAACCCTAATTACACACATGTGGGAGGATGTAATTAGTGTTAATTAAGGATTAAGAGTTCTTTTAATCAATTTTGCCCTAAAAAGGTGACTTAAGTGAAGTCAACATTAAATTAGATTTTAGGAATTGACTTGTTAATTGTTTTTGTCAATTAATACCCCGTGGGGGCCTCAATTGAGTGCAAATAGGCTGTCGGAGGATATCCCAATGCACGGGATGTGATTTTGAAGGCTTATTAGGGTTTTGGACCTAAAAGTTGATAAAGTGACATATATGGAAGTCTACATACTGCTATGGCGAACTACGACAATCTACGCATGACTACATGACTAGACTACGCATGACTACGTATGACTACGCATGACTACAATAGCCTACAATAGCCTAGGGATATCTGGAATCACCTATGGATACGTAGAAATAGCAATGTGTGACTTTTGGGTGTCTACATTTTACCCCTTTTTGTACTATACTGTGTGAAACACAGTTTAATACAAAAATGTGAAGGGTTTGTGTAGAAGGAAAAAGGGATAGAAGGGGAATGGAATCCAATCAAAGGTATGTAGCCGCTCGAAGCGTGACCATACCCATTAACTGGATATCCAGGGGAAAGAAGAGAGGAAGGAGAGAAGAAGAAGAGGAAAGAAATAAAAACAATGTTGGTGAATGGAAATGGATGATTGTGAATGCAATGCTATGATTTTGTTGAGTCCGTATGACATCTTACGATGCCATACCAGTTGCTTGAGAATGGCAACTTTTGACTGCTTTGCTTTTGTGACCAGATCAACATGGTCCAAAAGTATGAATAGGACAAAAGCCTATCTAAATATTTGTTATTGATTGATTGATGAGAACATGGCGACAAGTGTCAAACCATTTGAGTTAGTTAACATTTGGATTATTCAAACGTGTCATTCATTGTGCTCCATGAATGGTCAGTGAAATCCGTTTCCAAATGTTGCGCTAGGATTAGTCAACCGTGTCATTCATTGTGCTCCATGAATGCCAAAGTGACCTTTCCATTGTTACACACAACTCTCTTGATTTAACAAATATCTAGTTGGGATTGAGATTATAATCGTAAGATAATCTTCAGCAAAAAATTTCGTAGACAAATGTGCTAATCACACTTTTGGATTTTTGATGTTATGGTTGCATGCAAAGTTGACTTTGGATATGAATACCCCCTCAAACGAGGAATCAACAATGAGGTGAATGGAATGCGATGATTTGATGATGCAACGATTGATAAGATACCAATGCATGATGAATATGATTAAAAATTGAATTAGAAGATAATTTTGGGAAGTTCCTAGGGTTTTGGAAGAAATTTGCATGCTTTCCTAGGGTTTTAGGGGCAGTTTGGGTGATTTTGGGGTGTTTTAGCTGAGTTCACCACCCGAGGGGTGATTTTGACCTAAATCACCACCTGGGGGGTGAATTGGATCTGAGTTCACCCCTCAAGGGGTGAATGCGGGATTAAGGCCTATTTAAGCCCAAATTTCATTGGAAGTGATTCATTTTGATGATGGGAACGGTTGGAAAATGACTTGTGGGAGCATTTGATGGCACGAGGAGAATGCGGTTGATGACTTCAAGGGTGATGATGATGAGGGGATGTAGGGTAGTTGGATCAGTGTGGGGACCCACCGGTAAGTGTCCTTTGCCTTTATTTTTGAATTTATTTTATTTTTCTCAAGAAATGTGAATGAGGGGGGAGGTTTTCATCCCGTTTTAAATTTTTGTAATTTTTAATTAAAATTTGAATACGTAGTGATAAACAAGCCAAATGGGTACCCAAAAATGTGATCTATTTCTGAGTTGGACTTGTTTTAGTACCAGTTTGACCGGGTAATGGGTAGAGTAGGTGTGGAGTTTGACCATCTATTTTTGAAGTAACGGTGTACTGATCTTGAAATGTTATTGCATTTTGTCTATAAAAGTAGGAAATGGGTATCCCGTTATGCGACTGTTATATTTTTCTGCTTTCGTTTGGTGTGATTTCGGAATGTGTTGCTTTTGGGTGTAAAGTAGTGAACTTTGATTGTTAGATTTACTATTTTAGAGGTAGTATTTTTGGAAACCGATGAAACTTTCATCGTAGAAGGGCAAAATGGGTATCCAAAAATGTAGTTTGTTTTTGTAGATGACTTCATTTGGCCTACCTTTGATTTACGTGCCAAGGTGTGGGTAATGTGAAACTGAAAATGAGTTGTAGGGAGCCCGATTTAGACTGTTTTCCACATCTGTTTGAACTTTCACCGTAGAGTGGGAAAATGGGTATTCAAAAATGTGACTGTTATTTTTGAATTATGTCTTCTGATGTGTTTTCAATTTTGGTGTATTTATGGTAAATTTGACCTTGAAATTCGTGTATATTGGTATGTTATTTTTGAATTTTATCACCATATTTACTGCTAAGTGGGCAAATGGGTATTCAAAAATGTATTTTGTTTTTGTATGTTGAATGAATTGGTCGTGTTTTGAATTTCGTGCCATAGTGGATGTGTGGGTGATTTTATTTTTGGCTGTTGGGAGTCAAATATGTATTGTTTGTCACATCTATTTGAACTTTTGCCATGAAATGACAAAATGGGTATCCAAATATGTGACTATTTTGTTGATATGTTTTGTCATGTGATTTGTGCACTATTTTTGTCTCGAAGTGCATGTCAAATTAAATATTTTTAATTTGTAAATTTTGATTGATGAAGTTTTATTTGATTGCATTGTTATGTGGATGACTAATGTGTGTTTTGTTGTGGATGGACAGGTGAAGATGCTTGAGCCCCGTCATCGAGTGAGAAAAATGAAGGAAGGTTTTGAGGAGTTGATGAACACAGAGGATGAGCTAGATTGGTTAGATGACATACGTTTCTGAGGTGTGTGGGAATGTAAGAGTATCCACACCAATAGAGCATATGTGTCTACATTGTGTGAGCGGTGGGATGCAGACAGGAACACATTTCATTTTCCCACTAGGGAAATGACCATTACTTTGGAGGATGTATATCGGATATACAGATTACCGATTGAGGGTGTTCCTGTGAGAGCAGTCATTGATGAGAGTAAGGATGCTGTGTTGGAGAGATTCTTTGGGGTAGATTGGAGAGGCATTGATGTCTCAAAGATTGATTATGAGTGGTTGTGGTTGGAGGATAAGATATCTGATCGATAGTGTGTGGCTATGATGATGATCTCTACTTATGCCTTACTTGATACTTCCGGGGTGTTGTTCACCTGGAATATGTTAGATGTGGTGAGTGACATGGTAGAGCATAGGGTTGTGTTTGCATGGGCACCTACCTTATTGGCCCAAGTTTACCAGGAGTTGCACGATGTTGTTCATGGTAGGAGGATAGGATTGAGTGTGATTCCCTTGTTGCAGGTGTGGGCATGGGAACACATAGCTATCGAGAGGCCCTCATTGTTGCCTCACCCTATGCATGTGGAGGGCAAGGAGTATTTACCCTATGCTTTGAGGTGGAGTACATAGGTGGAGCAGGGTATCAAGAGGCCACATGAGGGTGACCTACTATTGTGGAGGGGTAAGTTTGGAGGCTTGACACCCAGTGATATTAGATGGAGGCCTTGGTTGGGTGGGGTAAGGTGGGATGAGGATGATGAGGAGCTACGAGCCATCCAATAGGGGATATGGTTGGTGGGGTGGTATACATGATAGACTAAGTATTTTTAGTTTGATAGAGTGAGGCGATAGTTTGGCTTACGATAGGATGTTCTAAGGGCTCCTGTCATTTACTTCAGGTGGTGAGGTGATAGAGGAGAGCATCCTATGGTCTTACCTTGGGTTGGGGAGAGGGATCCTCCTATGGATATCTCGGATGTAGGGGATGTTGGGATGACTCCGGAGTTTGATGCCTGGTGGGCACTATAGAGTTGGGAGCCTAGGAGAGGTGTGATTGATCGATGGGTGGCACCTGATGTTGGGGCACCTCCACTAGAGAGGAGAGTCAGTAGGGAGGCTCGAGCTAGGGTGGAGGGTGTGGCTGGCGATGAGGAGGAGGTTCCTCTATGATGGTCATGATGATGCTTGGGTAGTGCGGTGAGCACCCAAGGAGTTAGGGTAGAGGAGGTGCTTGTGGATGTTGATGTGGGTATGGGATAGGCTGCTAGAGTAGAGGAGGAGAGAGGTGGGGTGACTACTATGGGTGGTATAGATGACACCATTGATATTGGTGCATTTTTTGGTATGGAGGAGATTCCCATGGAGGTCCAAGGGAGATGGGATGTGGAGGAGGAGGTATGAGGGCTGCAGGATAGGGTTCGATAGTTGGAGGTTGAGATGGAGCAGATGAGGGCCATGATGGCTAGGTAGGCTCAGGCTATTGAGAGGTTGTCTAGTCAGTTGGTTGTGGAGACTACTAAGAAGTTATTATGTGAGACTTCTCTAATAGTGCATGGGATCCCACTACCTGATTATGATTGGGTGGTGTCATAGTTTGAGTCACGATCATGAGTGAGGGCACCTTCACATCAGAGCTAGTGTAGTGTTGCTCCGATAGGATAGATTGATGCTAGGGTTGAGGTGTAGGATCAGCCTACTATGGATCCAGTTCTAGAGTTTGGGGTAGAGTCGAGCAGGGTTGTGGAGATGCGAGCGAGCCATGAGGGACATGGGGAGACTCCTGGTGGGAGTTAGGATTTCTATGTATTGTAGCTTACGGGTATTTTAGATGCTAGATGATGATGGGCATGGTCCCAGATTGTAGCCTTCGGGAATTTTGTATGGACGATATATATATATACATTTTGATTTTGGTTGTGATATATACATGTGTCATTTTGATGGTTTGAAATGTGTTCTTGTTATGTTTGCATAGATAGCGTAACATAGTTTGTAGGTATGTATGATAAATAGATATACATGTGTGACATGGTTTAGATCTATTATCATTCTGTGGTATGAATGAATTGTAGAGTAGTATGATGATTGTATTTTGAATGTAGTGTGATGTAATATCATATGTGATTTTGTAGTGAATGCATGTAGAGTGAATGCAATAATATGATTTGATATTGAAATGCATGTAGGATGAATGCAATAATGTGATTCGATTTTGAAATGCATGTAGGATGAATGCATTGCTATAATGTGTACTAAATGTATATGACATAGATGCATGGATGCATGTATGGACGTACTAAAATGCACCAAGGAAGCACTTGTATCATGGCATTTACCTGTATGGATGTGATCCATTCCATGATTTTAGGGATGTTGGATAATGTAAGGCATGTGTAATGGTTTTGACCAACATAGTTGTGACAATCAAATCTCAGACCCTTAGCTATACAAGTGTTTGTGGCAACTTATAATTAATCGGGCTGGTTCAAAATCTATCTTGGACCTATGTGTGTGCATGTGTAAGGTTCATTTATCCATTTTGAGGGAGGTAGGATTAACCCATTGTAGATGTAACCAGACTAGCTAGCTCATCCATCCGTAATAGTGATCTATACAAAAGCAAGATGCTAATGTTACAGATATGTTGCCACTTGTAAGACTATTCCACTGGTAGGTAGGCTCTTGGAGCCTATTGCTAGCGATGGAAATCATCCCATGGTGTTATGTTGAACCTAAGGACCAAAGGCGATAAGCATAACATGGGTGATATCAAGAGGCATTTCCTTTTGTTTTCTGCCCCTCATCTAGTGTTGACCTATTTATTGTAGTGCTCTTTTCCTTTTTTTTTTTTTTTTTTTTGTGTTTGTGTGTGGTGCTCTTTTGTATGGGTGATGACTTTTGTTTTCTACCCAATCATTTATTTTTGCTTATGCTTGATCCCTTTGTTTATCCCCAGGTCGTATGTTGACCATGCAAGTGATAGGGTGAGTAGGGGATACCGTTCGCTAGATGGTGATATCTACTCAAGATGTCCTCTTTCCTAGACTTAAAATTGTTTAATGTATAACCTGTTGTGTGTGGTCCATGAGAGAAGTTGAACCAGCCTAAAGATCCATAAGAAGAATGTACAAGACTCGGTAGCTATGGGTGACACTGGATTGATTGAACTACAGAGTAGTCAAAGTTGAACATGACACCTATGTATACCCTGATCCTGAAAAGGGGGAATGGACATCCAGGTGGTGATGCTAACAAGTGCATGTATTACTCCTATTGAAGGCACATTTTGGGGGAGAATGTACAAACATGAATTAAAATTTTAAATGAAAAACATATGGATATGTGCAATGGATGTAAATGTAAATGATGCAAGTGGGGGAATGCAATATCTACAAGAGGAAATGCATGACATATAGATGAAGGAGTTTGGAAAATTATTTACAGATGAGTAAAGTGTGTTGTGATGACAAAAAGCATGATGCTATGATCATGGTTGCCCCAACATGTGGGGTGTGTGTGTATAGTAAGCATAGAAGCTGTGAGTTGTACAGATGTATGTAATAGTTGTCCAGAGAAGGAAGATGTAAGAGTAGGATGTACAGGTGGAAGAAGTGAGAAGAAATAGACTTTGGTAACCAACAAGATAAGGGGATTACCTAAAGCCAAGAGAGATAGAAGAGAAGAAGTGAGTTAGCTATTGTAAGAAGTAGAAGAAGTGAGAAAGAAGGAGAGTACTACTAGAACTACTATCGGGTGAAGTGGCGTGGGTTCAATCGAGAGTGGGATGGTGAAGTGATGATGTGGCTAGGATTGTGACTGGTGCTGTAGTTGGATATGTTATGGATGTAACGAGTTGGCACTATCAGGGTGCTGCATGAGGGTAAAGTTCTAGGGGTAATGCGACATGGAGGACTCAGAAGTCGACTAAATAGGATGGGACGTTCCGGTGATGGGGTTCGCTCACCATGCAACATGTTGTGCACTAGGTTCTTGAATGATCGACATTCTTCGATGTCATGACCTGGTTGGTGATGGTAGATGCAGTACTGGCTCTCATTGTAATTTTATGGTTTGGAGCATGAGGGATCAAGGGGTCAAATTTTTGGTAAATCGAGGAGGCCTTGATGCATGAGATGGTAAAACATTTTTGATAATGGTGTGAATGGAACTAGCATTGGGTAAATATAGGGCTCTACTGGAGGTGATGAAGGTCGGTCTACCTATGGGTGTGTGGATCGAGGGTCTGATGTAGGTTGGATATGAGGTCGAGGGGTGGATCTATGTGAATGCGAGGGTGCATGGGTCATAGGAGACTGGCGTGGGTGCACATGGCAATGATAGTGGCTCATCTGTAGCTCTAGAGCCTCGATGTAGGAGAAAAGATGTTGTATCTCATGATGTTGTGGTGATAGTGTTGGTGAAGGTGGTGATCGAGGCCTTGATGTGTGCGGTGTGGCTTGATATGCATGGGAAAGTGGATGAGATCTCGATGATGAGGGGGAAGAGTGGAAAGGTCTCAGGGATTGGAGAACTTGCTAGGAAGGCAAGCCTCATAGGGGGAAGGTGGTGTCTGGAGTATGGGTGGCATGGGTGATGGCCCTAAATGATGATGCATGTGGGATGGAGGTATGCCCATGAAGGTGTCTTGAGCAGTGTAGGCTTGTTAATCTTGGGAATAGGTGGACTCACCATTAGGAAGTGGGGTGGGTAGGCATGATGGACGAGCTGGGTGAGGAGTGTATCCTCTATTAGGATGGTGATAGGCTCCTAGGGGGTGATGGGGATGATTCGTTGGTGAATAGTGATTTTTGAGATCATCATATGGGTGAGAGGGTGACCCCTGTTCTTGGGGATGGGATGATTCCTCCTTTTCATCAAAAGAGGATAGGGAGACTTGGCTATCTCTAAAGTGGGGTGAGTAGGATGAACCTCGATGGTGAGGGGAATGATGTCGGGGTGAGGTATGATGGCCTGAATGGGATGAATGTGATGATCGCCTAGTGTGAAGGGTAACTGGTGGTCGGGCTAGGTCAGTCGGTGTGATCGGTACCTGTTATGGTTGTGGATGGTCTTGCATGGTGGTGCGTGAGGATGTTGTAGTACTCTCCTACTGATGATGTGAGTCCTACAAAAGGAAAGATAAATACCCATAGCATAAAAATGACATAACGATGAAAGTACATGTATAGTGAAATAATAAAGCAAAGTAACAGCTCTACATGGTGATGTGCTTAGTGATTAAATACTAGTAATGTGTGGCACTCATGATGGTGAATGTGTTTATGCTTCATGCATTGAATGCATGAAGGTGCAAGATGTTGATGGGTTCAGGATCATTAAGGCCTTCAATATTGGCCAGATGATATGCTCCTAAACCGTATTTGTGTGTAATAATGAATGGGCCCAACCAGTTTGGGGTGAATTTATCACACTGCTGGTGAGGTTGACTCATGATTTGTTGGTTTTCTTTGAGAACCAGGTCATCAATCTTAAACTCATGTTGATGTACCTTACTATTGTAGGCATGATGAAGGTGATCTTGATAGACTCGTGTGTGCTCGATTGCATGAATGTGATGTTCATCGAGAAGTGTTAATTGGTCTAAATGAGCTTGGCGAGTAGTGTCATCATCAATGAAATCCTTCATAGATATCCTTAAGGAAGGTATCTCAAGCTCAAGGGGCATGATAGCTTCAGCCCCGTATACAAGTGAAAAAGGTGTTGCCCTAGTAGGAGTACGAATGCTCGTATGATATGCCCACAAGGCTAGGGGTATTTGGTTATGCTAGTCTCGATGAGATTCTGCTATGGTTTTATGAAGGATGGAATAGATGGTTTTGTTTGTGGCTTCTACCTGGCCATTACCTTGAGGGTAGTATGGGGTAGAAAAGCTATGATGTATGTGGAATTTGTCACACAGGGCTCAAATAGTTTTGTTTTTAAAGGATTTCCCATTATCAAAAATGATTTGGGAGGGAATTCCAAAATGACATATGATGTGATCTATGATGAATGCTACAATTTTAGCTCCTGTGGTTTGGACCAGTGGGATGGCTTCGACCCATTTCGTAAAATATTCTGTAGCGGTGATGATAAATTTGTGGTTGCTTGAGGAAGCTGGTGTGATTTGTCCAATTAGATCGAGGCCCCATTGGGAGAAAGGCCACATGGACTGGATTGGTTGAAGTGCTTGGGATGGTAGATGTGTTAGGTTGGCATGTTGTTGGCATTTGATGCAACGCTTGACATACTCACAGTAGTCATGCTCCATTTTGGGCTAGTAATAACCCATATGAAGTATGCATTTGGTGATTGCCATGCCACTAAAATGGCCACCACAAGTACCATCATGGGTTTCTTGTACAACCCATTGTGATTCTTGCGGTTCTAGGCAATGCAGGAGCATGCCGTCATAGTTGCAGTGGTAGAGGATGTCCCCCAACAAGGTGTAGCAGATTGCTCTTTGTTTGAAAGTTTGACGTTGAGCATGGGGTAAATCACATGGTAGGAAACCTAGTTTGATGTAGTCCTTCATTTGTGAAAACCATGGGTCATGGGGTTCAGTGTTTACCACATACACACCACCATCATCTATAGGAGGTATGGGTGATATGGCAGATCGAGTGAGCGTATGGATGGATATAGATGTTGTGTCAGATGTTGGGTTTTGTGGAATGAGGGATCCTAAGGAGGCCATAGTGTCTGCAAAATGGTTTGATGATCATGGAGCGGCTTCGAGGTCATACCACTCAAATTGAGATAAGAGTTGTGTGATTTTCTTATATTTTTGGAGGATGGGGTAATTGCATAGCCAACGTTCCTACACTTGATTGACTATCAAGAGTGAATCACCTATGATGTGGAGGCATTTGATATGCATGGAATGTGCTTGTTTTAGTCCTAGAATTAGGGCTTCATATTCTACATTGTTGTTTGTGTAGGGGAAGTCAAGTTTGAATGAAAAGGGGAGTGGCTCTCCTTCAGGTGTGAAGAAGACAATGCCTGCACCCCCAACATGGAGACATCTGGAACCATCGAAGAATAGGGTGAGGTCGGCTATAAATTTGGGTTCGACATATTCTTCAGCTTCGGTTATGTGGAATATGGAATCATCTGGAAGCTGGATGAGGAGGGGTTGATTTTCAGTCAAAGGGGCTTCAACCAGTTGGTCGGTGATGACCTGCCCTTTGATGGATTTTTGGGAAATGAATTCTAGGTCAAATTTAGTTAAAAGCATGATCCATTTAGATGTGCGAGAATTGTGATAGCTCTTATTCATCATGTATCGAAGGGGATTATCTCGGGCGATGACAAAAGTTGTGTGATTTAACATGTAGTGGCGTATGTGAATGCTATGCATGTGCTAGGTTGTGAGTGTGCTATAACTATGCTAGGCTAGGCTAGGCTATTTTTGTTGAGGTTTTTAGGACAAACCTATCCAGATTTTTGCTAAGGTTTTTGGAGAAACCTATCCAAAGTTTTACTGAGGTTTTTTGGGTGAACCTAGGTTGCTAAGGGATTCTAAAAATAATGTTCCAAAATTTTAGCTGAGGATTTTGGAAAAACTTGAGGTGCTAAAAGATTCTAAAAAGAATGTTCCAAAATTTTAGTTGAGGATTTTGGAAAAACCTGAGGTGCTAAGGGATTCTAAAAAGAATGTTCCAAAATTTTAGCTAAGGATTTTAAAGGAAGAATGTTCCAAAATTTTAGGAGGATTTTGGAAAAACCTGGCATTTGGAAAAACAACTATGATGAAGGTAAGGCAAGGGGTGTAACCTTTGACAAAAGGATGGCACCTTTTTGAATCTAGCGATTGACTTGATTTGATGAGGGTAAAGTAAAGGGTGTGACCTTTTGAAACTTTTGACCCTTTTGTGTGACAAGATTTGAAACTGGAATGGTACCATTATCGATAAGGTTCTCAACTAAATCATGAAAGGTGCGACAAGAATGGACATCATGACCTGGCTGGCGATGATAAACACAAAAGGTATGTTCGATGTGCCCATGAGGGTTGGGTCGATTTGGATTGATGGGTCGAATGTCTAGTAATGTAACATGGCCAACCTCAAATAGCCTCTAGAATAAAGTAGGAAGAGGCTCAAAAAGTGGAGTCCAATTGCGATGTCGACGTGGAGGATGGGGACCATGGGCTCATTACGGTTTGGATGGAGGGGGTGCATTAGTATGATATAATTGTTGTGTTGGAGGAGGTATAAAAGATGGTCATTGTAGAATGATTGGTTGGCATTTGTTTAGTTGAATGGTTGATTTTAATAAAGAGTTGAAGTTCGGGTGGGTGTAGGTGGTGGTATGTGGTAGTGTGTTGTGGTTGTGGTAGGTTTTTGTGTGTGTGGGAGGTGTTTTTTTTTTTTTTTTTGGGTTGGGGGTGGGTTGGGTGGTTGTGGGGATATTGGAGGCATAAAGAAGTTGGGTGTAGTTGGTAATGGTGTAGGTGTCGGGGCTACCGGTACTAGGGGTGGTCGAGATGAGGTATCAAAGGATGGGATCTATCTTTGTCCTGGAGGGTAGGAAGTAGGGAAGCTAAACTGCATGGAATAGCTTGGTGTGGTGGGTGGATAAGCTGTCGGTCTCGATCCATAGGTGGGAAGGAGATTGGTAGTGGGAGCTTGGAAAGGAGGAGGTGGCGGTATCCTAAAAGTCATCGTAGACAAAGGTGGCTCTAAAGGTTGGGTATCGTACACTCTGGATACCTAGGAGATTGGCGGGAAAGCTACCAAAAAGGTGGGATAAGCTACCAAAGTAGGAGCTTGGGTTGAGGGGAAGGTGTATGTGTACACTCCCTCTTGGGTTTGTGCATCTTGCGTCTAAAGGGGCTTTTGGGAGGTGCCTTCAGATATGGTGAAAAATGGCTCTTGGGAAGATGATGGTTGAGACTCTTGTGAAGAGTATGGGTGTGAGGTTTGAGGAAATGCTTGCGGTTCCTATTGGGGAGGGATCTATTGTGCCATTTGGAAGGATGGATTCTGGTTTCCTACAGTAGAGGAGGATGGGTCGGACACCATTCCTATGGTAGGGGTGAATGATGTGACCTCTGGATGGGTACAGTTTAGGAGGGAAGAATCACTCTCAAAAAGGGATTGAGATAGATTTTGGAAGAAGGGGTGTGCAAAGGTGGGAGAAGTAGGTATGACCTCCTCATCTATGGTAAAGAATGGATGAGGTTGTCCTGGTGCTGTGTAGATCACATGGTCACAGAACGTGGTCGATGGATTACGTGCATATGGGGATGAAAGGAGTGGGTAATCCTCTATGAGTGAAGTGGCGAGGGCTTCACTCAAGGTTGATGTCTCATCATGAGGCATCATGTGTGTGAGTTGTACATCAGATTCTATGCATGAATCAGATGTGTCTATGGTCTTCCCCTTCATGATCGAAGGAGTAAGAGTGGACTGACTAGAGGAAGTGGGAGGCCATTCCTCTATAGAGTGTGCTTGCTCGCGTGCTCTACTACGGGTGACCACAGGCATAGTGGCATGTGTAGAAAGGGTTTTAGGAATAAACCCTATGTGATGTAGACTCAACTATGTCTAATGTAAGTGTAAAGTAAGTGACATGTTGTGTGTGGCAAGACAATATATAGTGTAATGTGTTGAGACCGGTCCGTGATCATGCAAACAATGGTAGACCGAAATCAATTCTAAATGCTGAAAAATAAAAGTGTTTTGTTCATTTTTGTGTGTTGTGATGTTGATACTCCCTATGTAGAATCACGGGTAATGGAGTGAATACTCTAGAAAATCGGGAATGTCATCGATATCAAACCTCCTGCAACACCCAAAGATGCACAGAATAGAATGGTATCACAACGTGCAAATGGTGACCTGTATGGAAGGTGCGGTAAAATGATATCCTAAAGGGGGAGAACCCACTATGCTGAAGTGAGTTCACAATATCCTCTCATGAGAAGAGGTGGCACTGTCTATGACATGCTAGGCATGGTTGGCATACCCCATGCTTTCGCTTCACCCTCGGGCGGGCTTAGTCAAGAATGACAGTTACCAATTCCACTAATTATACTAGCCTTGTGGATGAAGGCGCTAATCCTATCCCACTCCATAGGTAACCATTGGTGATGAAATCCAGGGCCCAATCACAAAAGTGGGGGATTTTCGATGATGAAATCCAGAAAACCACTCCTGTGGGGCTGCTAGGTGTCTAGGGGGTGAGATCTAGTGGAGGGTAAAACTCCTTCCACACCAATCTCGAGCGATGGATTGGGGATGAAGTCCAATCTCACCACTTGTTTAAATACCACGTGAGTGTGTGTGGGTTTGTGTTTTGCTAACGGTGTATGCAAGGTAAGAAACTAACTAGTTGCCTTTTCAAAAGAAAAACTAATCCTAATGCCTTTTTGAAAGCAAATGATTAGATAAATGTATTCTTTGCAAAGAAATAGTCTAGCCCTAAATGCCTTTATAAAACAAATTAATCTACTTTGTAAAGCATGGAAACATGCAATCCAAGTGTGTGGAGTAAAAGGGGATTAGGAAACCCTGATTTAAACTATAGATTACAACATGCTTCAAAAATTAGATGACATGGAAGAAGGGGATTAGGAAACCCTAATTTAAACTTTAGAAATGTGCACTTCTTTTAGCAATAGATGCTATAAACAAAGAGGGAAACAATGTAGGCTTGTACTACATGCAAACAAAAAAGGAAAATGTAAATTTATTTGAAAAATAAATTTGAAGAAGTTGTTGGAAAGTTGCAGGTTCTGAAACTTTAGAAAAATTTAACAATCCTACGAACTCGAAATGAAAGCAATGTTACACCTAGGAATTGCCATTCAACTAGGGAATGCTTTGTATTTTCAAAATGTCATAGAACAGAGGTATAAAATGAGGAATACCTACATTCTGATGCTATGGGGGGTTTGCTTGGCCCTTGAGGAGATCACCCCTATGGATTTGGGGGTTTTTGAAGCTCCTATGCTCAAATCGCCACTCAGGGGCGAATTCAGTTTTGAAGGCTCAGATCTGATATCTGACAGTTCAGAAGGCCTTTGGAGGTTGCAGGGAGGTCTAAGAAACCAAGATTTTGAGGTTTTGGGGCTCTAGAATACAAATCACCACTCGGGGGTGAATTGGTAACTAGTTCATGGGGCGGGGGCGAATCCAGTTTAGAGGCTTCAAATTTGGAATCTGATGGCCTAGGGTGGTTCCTAGGGCTTTGGAGGTCTCTGTGAAAAATAGATTTAGTACCTAAAAACACAAAAAATAGAGAACAAAGTTAGATTCACACTGAAATAGTTAACCTAGCATTGTCCATTGTGGGGGTCCCACCGGGCGTGCCAGAATGAAATGGGTAGAAATCGACATTTGATCCATTAATACAAAACAATAATGCATTAAATGAAAAGGTTGTATTTCATTAATATTAAAAAATATGTGTTACAATAGGGACATGATGCCCTTTAGCCATTTCTTCTTCTAATAATGTTACAACAAGTTCGATGTCGTCTTCAATCGTCCCTCAATGTAGGTGGGCTTCTTTGTATGTGGGCCACCGCTGGGTTGTTGTTTGATGGTGTTCTTCCTCTTCAGATATGCTGAATAACCTATGAAGAACCTGCAAAAGGGGGTTAGTGTGATGGGGGGCTTGCCTTAGTCAGGCCCCATATTTAGGAAGACAAAATGACTATAAAAACATGATAAAAACTGAAATAAAGTATGTAGAAGCTGATAAAACTACAAAAGGAAGCTTACCTGCCAAATCTGAGGTGATTTGGGCTTTGTAGAACCAATTCGCCACCCGAGGGGCGAACTGATGCCGGATTCACGGGGCGGGGGGCGAATCAGACCCTGAGAACTATTCTACAAAAATCCTTCGGTGGGAAGGTTCCTTGGTTGCTGTACTATTGTTGTTCAACTTAGATTCACTGTATCATGCATCGGTATCCATTTGGGCAATGTTTCTGTGCTTATGTCATTAAAAATGGTGACAAATTATTAGGGTTTTAGGACCCACTATATATAGAAAATGGCAAGGTGTAGGGGGAGGGTTAAGAAAGACTAACCCTAGGCTGAAGTCTAATTAAAGTTAGGTTAGGGATTGTGACATGGAAATCTCCTATTCCTCATAGAAAATATCCTATCCTCACACATGTGTGAGGAAGGATTAAGGCTAATTAGGGTTAGGAGGTCTTAAGTCAAATTAGGGCTTGATTAGGGTTTCTTAGGAAAATATCTTAGCTAACCCTAATTACACACATGTGGGAGGATGTAATTAGTGTTAATTAAGGATTAAGAGTTCTTTTAATCAATTTTACCCTAAAAAGGTGACTTAAGTGAAGTCAACATTAAATTAGATTTTTGGAATTGACTTGTTAATTGTTTTTGTCAATTAATACCCCGTGGGGGCCTCAATTGAGTGCAAATAGGCTGTTGGAGGATATCCCAATGCACGGGATGTGATTTTGAAGGCTTATTAGGGTTTTGGACCTGAAAGCTGATGAAGTGACATATATGGAAGTCTACATACTGCTATGGCGAACTACGACAATCTACGCATGACTACGCATGACTACGCATGACTACGCATGACTACAATAGCCTAAAATAGCCTAGGGATATCTGGAATCACCTATGGATACGTAGAAATAATAATGTGTGACTTTTGGGTGTCTACACTTTCCAAATAGGGGTATCATTAAAAGTTCCAGAACGGATGACTGTTGCATTCAACAAGGTGGATAATTCCATAGTGGCATTAGGAAAATAATCAAAATGGATCTCCTTCCATCTTATGGGTTCAACGGATGAGTCAATAAAATCTGCCACCTTACTACCTATCAGAGCCTCCAAGGAAGGTTGTAGCATTGAAATCACATTGTCTTCATTGAGTGGTTGGTTCATAATCCACCTGTCAGTCCAAAAATTGATTCTATCCCCTGTTCCAAGCTGCCATATGGTTCCTTTTTTAATAAGAAATTTGGTTTGAAGCATAGATTTCCAAAAAGTGGATCCATTCTGGAGAATATCTTCATCCATGAAACTCTTTTTTGGATGTACTTCTTATTTATAATTGTAACCCATTCAAGATTTGAGTTGGTAAACACTTTCCAAGCTTGTTTGGCTAATAATGCAATGTTCATGTTGTTGATTCTTCGAAGACCCAAGCCCCCTTGACTCTTAGGAGAACAAACATTTTCCCAACTTACCAAATGAAACCTTTTCTTGTCTTCTGACCCTGCCCATAGAAACCTTTTTTGAATATGCTCAATTTTAGTATAGATAGAAGTTGGGGCTTTGAAAACAGACATAAAGTACATTGGAATACTTTGAGATAGGCCATTATTAGATTTTCCTTTGTTGCTAGATATAAAAGGTTTCCTTTCCAGCCAACAAGTTTTTTGTTGATTCTTTCGATGACATTGCTCCACATAGATTCTTTAGGTCCATTAGCAAAGAACGGAAGGCCCAAATAGTAAGTAGGTAACTCGGATATGACACACTAAAAAATATGGGCTATCTTGACCTGCCTATTTGGGGGGTATTGATGAAGAAAACCTTACTTTTAGCATAGTTGATATTTTGACCCGCAACCTCCTCATAGAGATCTAAAATGCTTTTAATTGTCTACACTTCCCAAACTGATGCATGAGTAGCTAAGATAGTGTCATCTACAAACTGTTGATGAGACAAAGTCCTCATACTGGTAGCATCTTTGATGCCCGAGATTGAACCATTGTAGCAGGTAGCTTTGAGAGCTCTTCCAAGGGTTTCTACAAGGATAATTAAGATAATAGGAGATAGAGGGTCTCTCTGCCTAAGGCCTTTGTTGCTTGGGAAATAACCTACTATGGACCCATTCACCAGAATTGATAACTAGGGACTAGAAATGCAGCCTTGAATTAAATCAACCCAATATTTGTGGAAACCAAACTTGAGAAGGATATCAAAATAAAATATCTCTTAAACCTATAAAAAGCTTTATTCATGTCAATATTGAGTAAAATGGTAGCTTTTTTATTCTTGGAGATAGATTGAAGGACTTCATACAAAGTTATGATACCATTAGTTATTGACCTCCCTTTGATAGAGCTCCTTTGGCAAGGATCAATTATTTGGAGAAGAATTTCT
>JAQPPZ010000074.1:0-14973 GCA_028583015.1 Wollemia nobilis | reverse complement strand
GATCTCCAACGGGGGAGGGTCCCAACGGCGCGGACACGCTTACCGCGGATTGGAGACCCGTTGGAACAGATTCCAACTATGCAAATTCGGTTTTGCGACAAGATCGTACGGACGTCCTAGTCCGAGACGAAATCGTCAAATCTGAGGCGATATCATCTGATCGGCGGCGATATCGTCAAACGGTCAAAACAACCTCTAAAAATGGCACGAAAAAGGGGAAACGGATTTCCCGGCGGTTAACGGGCGGTTTGGGAGGTTAAATTTGATTTTTAAATTATTTACTAAGGTGAATGTAATTATTGTAATTTTAACTGCGCCAATTTTAGGGTGCTACATTTTGCCCCCTCTTTAGCGAATTTTTCGAAGAAAATGCGTTAAAGATGAGTTCTTCTCGATCTACGAGAAAGCAAAAAATTATACCCATTTTTAGGCGACGATTCTTGGTCGAATCGTACGACAACTTACTATGGTGCCCCCTCCGTGTTTTTACCCAAATCGAACGTTTGAGGTAAAAACGCGAAAAAGCAAAAAATTATTGTTGAATAAAATTAAGAAAAATAGGGTAAAACCCTAATTCATTATTCTTGTTCATTTTCTTGTTTTGAGAGCTACGAAGCGAGAAAATGGTGGAGACGACGCACAGATCAGTAGAGGTCCGACGCGGTCTACGGGTAAGGGTCTAGACTGATCTAGAACTGATTTAATTTGAATTTACATGCTTTTTAAGTGATTTTTAGATGAATTTTGAGCATCGCGGCCATTTTTGGGCCGTCGACGTCGTCGGGACGAAATCGTCCCGATTTCGACGAAATCGTCTCAATTTCGTCAATTTCGCCAGAGGGCGAAATCGTCGAAAGGAGGACGATTTCGTCAAATTAGAGACGATTTCGAACTACGAAATCGGAGACGATTATGCTCAAATTTGGGACGATATCGTCCAATAGTGGGCGATATCATCAATTGCAAGAAATTGAATTTTTAACTTGCATTATTAATTATTTGAATTATTGATTAATGATTATTTGTTGTTTATTGTTTATGTTGCGGAGAGGATTGCTAAAGAGCGAGAGAATGGAAATATGGAGGATTGAGAGATGACTTGGCCGCGCTCACACGAGGCGGAGCGGGATCTGCTGGCACGGGCCGGATTGCAGCATGTGGTGGAGATGCCACAAATATCCATAGATATGGGGCCTGCGACGGCCCTAGCGAGAGAGATGGTATCCGGGGTCTTCCTATTTTTGGCTACCGACAGGGGAGATGACTCCCACCTTTGGAGGATGTATGGAGGATTCCGAGAATCCCCATACAAGGACGGATGATCACTCCTACGGCCAACCGGGGCCACGCTATGGGACAGCTGTGTGGTGACCTGAGCTTCGCCCTGGAGAAGGGCGGAGTGAACATCGAGTCACTACACCAGATGCCTAGGGCATCCAGACTCACACGAGTACTAGCTAGAGTGGTTGGTGGACTTCTGCTGTGCCACCGGAGCGGGTGCAGGGTACCATGGATGCTCGTAGATGTGATCTACGATATGCGGGACCATGGGTACAGGTTTTCTTGGGGCAGCTTTGTTCTATGCCGGTTGTACAGGATCCTGTATGGGGTCGTGTACAAGGGCGGCCGATGTCTGGTGATGACATCGCTACTACAGGTTTGGTTCTGGGAGCACATTGCGGTGCGGAGGCCGGTAGGGCTTCCAGCGATAGGGGTAGACGGGGAGAGGCCCCGAGTCTTCTACTGGTGGCTCCGAAGAGGGGCACAGCGACGGATCGACCTGCCTATGTCCCGGAGACTGCTAGATGAGTTGATCCCGGATCAGATCACCTGGAGGCCATGGCGAGGGCACCCAGGGTGGGCCGAGGATGGACAGGAGCTGGCTCGCATCAGGCGAGTTTGTTGGTTGAGGATGGAGAGGGGAGAGGTGGAGCTCCACCGCTACGACCGAGTTTTGAGGCAGTTCGGTCTACAACAGGGGATCCCATCTCTCAGGGATTATGAGTTTTCTCGGACTATCCGGGATAACACCACGGTTAGCGGGGCTCCAGACATGCAGCGATTCTAGAGTTAGGATGTGAATGATGCCCCCATCTAGCTAGTGGATGGAGACGACGTAGGGGTGGCTGACGGCTACGATGCTTGGTACGCAGGCATCCGCCCTCCTCGGATGACGAGGGCTCGGGGTCCGATCCATGCGGTCGTGCGTCGGATAGGGAGGCGGTGCCAGGCAGCGATAGAGGCGGCCCGGGGTCACGGCGGGAGAGAGCGAGAGGAGGCCACGAGGCACGGGAGAGGCCGCGGCGGCGGGAGAGGAGGGAGGAGAGACCCCCATCTCCACAGAGGCCACCATCGCCCGATAAGGGCAAGGGTGTGGACACGGGGAGAGAGTAGCGAGATGGCTACTCTCCGGGCGGAGAGAGATCGTCTGCGAGGCTCGGGTGCGAGACGCTACGGGATGCGGCTGCACGACACCATGCTTGAGGTGTCACGGCTCGGGATGAGATTGCACGCCTCGGGGCACGGGGCGGAGGGCGAGCTCCGGAGAGTTGACACGGGCTATCGCCCGGTTGACATTCTATCGGACATCTGTACTTCCGGTTGGTGCCAGAGGCAGATAGACTACCCTTTCCAGCTAACATCGCGGAGCCGATCAGGATCGGGTCATCGAGGACCACGTCCCGGTCGAGGACTAGGACTACACAGACTGCGATGGGGCCACCTCGTCCACCTCAGGGCGGGGGAGGAGATGAGGCAGAGAGCTCGAGGGGCTCTCGAGGCTAGAGGGCTGGACATTGATGTTGTATTATATATATTTTTGTTTGATAGAGGATTGAGTATGCCGAGGTACAGATTGTGGCATACCGATTCGGTTTTGATGATGTACATATATTTGTGACATATATAGATGAGATATTTTTGATCATATGACTTGTCTTATGTGATGCTTATGATGCTTTTATGTTTGATTGATTGATTTCGATGACTCATGTGATTATGTCGGTGGATATATTATAATTGGAATGTCATGCTTGTAATATTTGAAATGAAATAATCTGATGTAACAAATTGGTTGTTTGTAATGAAATGTGATAAAAATAAAAAAAAAAGAGACTTCTAACAATAATTTCAAAGGACATTGTCGCTATTATAGACCATTTCATGGAGTCGCTGCTCACTCGGTCGTCAAGCTAATCCCATTTATAGAAATATTGCTAAAAGTAAAAGAGTGCTTAAGAGCCTGTCTTAAGACTTTGGTGCAATGATGAAAAATGATGGTGATGATAATGATTTGTTTTCAGATTTTCATGAAAAATATTTGTACATGAAATAATGTTAAAAATGATTTTTGCTAGGCATAAATTCCTAAGTGTGATAAAATTTGTGAATAATTCCTTAGGAATTATACCATCATTACAAAATTTAAAGGTTGACATAATGACATAAAATAGTGATAAAGTTCGTTCTTTTGAAAGCATAATTTGTGTAACATAATGATTTAAGTCATATGGTTTTCATGATTTTTAAGAAATGGGGAATAAAAATTGTTACAATGGTTTGCGCTAGGCATAGAATATGTAGGTATAGACTTATACCGTCATCGCGAAAATCCAAAAAAGGTTATTTTTATTGCATGATTGATGTTTGATGAACAGGAAATATGAAAATGAGGACTTGCGCTAGGCATACAATTCCAATTTTGGTTGTGGAACTATACCATCGTCGCGAAAGTCGACATGATATACATGATATGTTTTGATTGAAATTTTTGATTTTTCTAATTCTATAGTTGTCTTTGTGTAAACAAGCTGTACTTGATTTATTCCCAAACAAGTTGCAAAAATAATATTTCAAAGTATTTTGAAGACAAAAGTTAGATTTATAAGGAATCCCTATGTGCATATGTGAATTCATTTCCGATCTTGATTTATCATAATGATAGACAAAATCTCTCAAATACAAATGTGTGTGCAATTGCATTGTTCATTTACCAGATTTGAGCAAGATACTATGATACAAGTGATTTGAAGAAACCAAATAAGTGTTCATTAACCATGATGTAGATGCATATAACCATATTAGACCACTATGTAGATCGGATTATCAAGAGCTAGCTAATCCATAAGCGAGACATAGGTCTGTACAAAAGAAGGTCGCTAATGTGACGGACATATCGCCACGCTAGGAGTTACCCAAGGCCAAGCGGGTTGGGCACAAACCACCTGTTATGGGGCTTACCTCACGGTTTTCGAATAATTGAGAATTCCGGGGATTCAAGCTCATCAACCCTTCTTTTCTTTTCAAAGGGTAGGGAAAGGGATTTTATTGCTTTCTTTCTTTCTTTTGAACTTTGCATATTTTTCTTTTGTGTTTGTATTTCTTTTGCTTGGAATATTGCTGTAATGATATAAAAGAACATTTTTCTTTTCTCTTTTTCTTGAATTTTTCTTTTTCTTTTTCTTTTTGTTCTAGGGATACTTGCTCGGATTGGCTGTAGAGCAAGGGATTTTTATTCTAGGTAGGGGTGAGCTTGTCCTTTTGCCAATTCTCAAAGATTCTAGACCATGTGCATGATAGGATAGCAAGGGAAACTTTTCGCTCAAGAAATCAGTTCTACTATGTAGCAAAACATGGAAATTACAAATATAATCATTTTATTGTGAAAAGATGTGCTTGGTTTAAGTAAATAACAAGATCAATTCTCTATGCTCAAACTTTATTTAATTGAATTTTGTGAACTTTGATATAAGAGAGATTAGTAATCATGCCAGATAAAATCAAGATATTTATTTGTTGTGAGTGTGCAAGTGAGGGATTCAAAATAAATGCTAATTTATCCAAAATAAGTTGAAACATATAACTGCAATAATTGTAAGAAAATATATATAAACACTTTTGAGAAGTTTTGAGAATGTTGACTCTCTCTTTCTTCTGTATATTGTTTTGGTTTCGAAAGAGTCAAGCATATAGCTGTTTTTTTTTAGATTTTTATGTTGATTTTTGTTTTTGAGCAAAAGAACTTAACAAGTGCTTTAAATAAATGCAATAGATAGTTTTTGAAGATTTTTTTGGAGATTTATGAATGTTTTTGATGTTTTTGGATAAATTGAAAGAAATACAAGATAGTAATTTTGAACAAATATATACATGGATGAAATGACCAAATTTATGCATAGTAACGTTTGAGATGTAAAATATTCATGGGTTCTTTAAGTTCTTTACCATCTAAGGTAGATAATTTATATGCTCCTGATTCAAATTTTGCAGTAATGATGTATGGTCCGAGCCAGTTGGGCTCAAATTTACCTTTAAGTTCTTTAGTTGCATTTGTATTTTTTTGATTTTCTTTTAAAACAAGGTCGCCGATCTCAAAGGATCGATGACGAACTCTCTTAGCATATGATCTTTTAAGCTTGTTTTGGTAAGCACGGAGATGCTCCAAAGCATTGATGCATTTTTCATCGAGGAGTTCCAGCTGACTGAGTCTGCCAACACGATATTCATCTCCTACTTCGGTATCTTGAAGTAGCAGAGCCAAAGAAGGAACTTCCAATTCAAATGGAAAAAGCTGCTTCGGCACCATACACCAAAACAAATGGTGAAGTGCCGGTGGGGGTTCGAACACTAGTTCGATAAGCCCACAAGGCTGGATATAATTGGATGTGCCAGTCACGGCCAGTTTTATTGACCAATATTTTGAGAATTTTGATTAAAGTTTTGTTAGATGCTTCTGCTTGACCATTACCATGAGGATAATAAGGGGTGGACCAGCGATGTTGAATCTTATATTTTTGACATAATTTTTTAACATCTTTATTTTTGAAAGGAGTTCCATTGTCAGAGATGAGGTTCGCAGGAATTCCGAACCTGCAAATGATTTGATTAAAAATAAATTTAGAGACTTGTGAGCCAGTGCAAGAAGCTAAAGGCATAGCTTCAACCCACTTCGTGAAATACTCAGTGGCGATTATGATGAACTTGTGTCCATCGAGATGACACGGGATTGATTTTGCCAATAATATCCAAGCCCCATTTAGAAAAGGGCCAAGGAGATGAAATAGCCTGCAGCTCTTGTGCAGGCGCATGGACAAGGTCGGCATGTTTTTGACACTTGTCGCAATGGCGCACATACTCATGTGCATCCGTTTCCATGGTAGGCCAAAAGTATCCTATCCGAAGGAGCTTTTTAGCAATGGCACTACCACTAAAGTGTCCTCCACAAGATCCATCGTGGGCTTCACTCAAGGCTGATTTAGACTCTTCTAAATTTAAACATCTTAATAGGATACCTTCAAAAGATCTCCTATATAAAGTATTGCCAATTATGACGAATCGACTTGCTCGTCGACGTAATAACCGACGCTGGTTTCTATTAGAATTGGCGGGGAAAGTCCCATTTTGGAGGAAATCATATATGTCTGTATACCAAGGTTCAGGAGTAGTTTCATTGATTAGAAACACATCCAAAGGCTCTAAGCATGACTTATTTGAAGCGGGTTCTTGGAGTCGACGAATAATGATAGTCGCATATTCGTCATCTAACTCCAAGGGCAGGAGAGATGCAGCGGCGGCCATAGCGTCGGCTGCACGGTTGCTAGTTCGAGGAATGGCTTCCAAGGTAACTTGATCAAATAAGGACATTAATTGTAAAACATAGGCCTTATATGGGCGCAGTTTATCATCTCTGGTTTGATAAACTTCATTAATTTGGTTTATAACCAGTTGGGAATCACCAAAAACTAAGAGGTTTTTAATTTTTAGCGCTAAAGCAGCTCGTAATCCAAGGATTAGAGCTTCATACTCAGCAATATTGTTGGTGCAAGCAAAGGTCGGTTTGAAGGACGAGAGGAATAAGATGTTTTTGCGGAGATATTAAAATAATACCCGCACTTTTGACCCCACTCATGCATCGGGCTCCATCAAAGTATAAGGACCATTGTTCAACAAGGTCTGCCTCTAATTGAAGGCATTCATCTGGAAACTCGATGATGAGGGGATGAGTAGACTCTAAGGGTACAACAACTAATTGATCTGCTATGATTTGACCCTTAACAGACTTCTGTCCTATGAATGTGAGATCAAACTCGCTTAGAGCAAGAACCCACTTGGCTGTGCGACCCGATAAATAAGGTCGACTCATGAGATATCTTAAGGGATCATATTTGGCAATGACATACGTTTTTTGGCTAAGCATATAATGTCATAATTTTTGCGTAGCAAACATGACTGCGAGACATAGTTTCTCTAATGTTGTATAACGGGTTTCATAACTGATGAAGGTTCGGCTAATATAATAATTAGCACGTTCTCGCTTTTCATCATCGAGTTGAGCTAACATAGCTCCTAAGGCAGAATCTGAAGCAAAAATATATAGAAGAAATGGGCGATCAGATTTAGGCGGTGAAAGCATCGGGGGATTAAGGAGGTATTGTTTGAGAAGTTCAAAAGCTTCTCTACATTATGTGTCCCAATTGAAAGGGACATCCTTCTTAAGAAGTTTGAGAAAGGGACCAGTTTTGTCCGCCAGCTTATCAATGAAGCGACGGATAGCTTGAAGTTTACCTTGTAAGCTTCGTAATTCGAGATATATTAGTAGGTGCGGGCATATCGGTGATAGCCGCAATTTTGAGGGGTCGATTTCAATACCACGTAAAGAAACTAAAACCCCTAATAATTTGCCGGATTTGACTCCAAATATGCATTTTTTTGGATTTAACTGAATGAGATATTCTCGTAATCGATTAAAAACTTTTCGCAAATCATCTAAATGATTATTTTCAATAAGAGAAGCGAGCTATAATATCATCTACATAATCATGTAGGATATCATGCATCATATCATGAAAAATGTAGGTCATAGCTCGTTGGTAAGTTGCACGGCGTTCTTTAAGCCAAATGGCATCACTTTCCAGCAAAAGGTACCCCAGGGGGTAATAAAGGCTGTTTTAGCTCTGGTCTTCGGGAGCTATCCGATTTGATTATAACCGGAGAATCCGTCCATTAAGGACATCATCCCACTTCCGACAGTGAAGTCAATAATTTGATCCATGTTTGGAAGAGGAAAGTCATCTTTAGGGCATGCAGCGTTAATATCTCTAAAATCGGTGCAAACCCTAACTTTGGTAGTTTCTTTCTTGGTGAGTTGGAACTACGTTTGAGATCCATTCGGCATAATCAATAGCTTTGTATAAAGATAACATTCGGGAGTTTTTCTAACTCCCCTTTGACTAGCAGAGCCACTTTGGGATGCATTTTTCTAAGTTTTTGTTTAACGGGTTTAGCATCCGGATGGACCACTAGATGGTGCATGACTACGGAAGGGTCTAGACCTGGCATATCTTCGTATGTCCAAGCGAAGACATCTTCATACTCTTTAAGGAATGTAATGTATTGCTCTTGTTTTTCTGGGCTTAATTCTGATCCAATATTGATTATGTGAGGATTGTCCTCAGTTCCAATATTAATTTTAATGACATTTTCTACCTCCATGTGTAGATCTCTTTCAAAGTTAGGTGGGGCGGGTGAAACGCCCAACTCTTGTAATTCTTGTAAGGTTAATTTAGATAATTCATCTTGAGGGTTAGTGGCCTCAAGTTGGGCTATAGTTGGTATAGAACCATCAAAATAAAACCCATTGTGCAACATCTCTTCAACGAGAGACATCATGGAAGATATCTCCTTCCAACTCTTCATCGGGGTCAGCAATCATTTCGGGGTATGCTATGGATAGCATGTTGCATGAAAATGACTGATTTTGGAGAGGCAAATCAACATGTCTATCCAAATAATCTTGATAGGATATGAGGTGATCATCCTCTTCAAAAGGAAAGGGTTGACCCTTACTAGGAAATAGGCCCACACCACAGCGGGCAGGCCACGGTTCTACCTCGAAAGGTTCTTTCATGCCATTTTGGAAAGGTCCTAAGCCTTTCCCTTCATATCCCATTTTAAGCATCATGGGTTTAGCTTTAATATAATCATTGGTAAAATAGCACCGAGCGTATCCCTCATGGTGAGTTTTGATATTTCGAGGGATTCTTCCCCGGTCATATCCTTTATAAATGAAGGCACAACTCCCGACTTGGTAAGTACTTCCCATAGGTTGTGGGAGGCCCAAAGTACGAGGAGATGGCGGCAAATTATTTAAAAGGTTTGAATCTTGCATGAAAGCATTCATTTTTTTGATATTAAGGTTGTAGATAAATCCGGTAAAAGTTCATCAAAAAGGGCATAAGATGTAGAAGGCTTATTACCTATGTCTTGAGATGTGGAAGGTATGATAGTTGTGTCTAGAGGTTTTGAATTTGTAGGGGTAGTAGTTGAAGGATTGGTTGTAGTTTTAAAATCTTTTTGAGGTTCTAAAGTAATTTGTTTAGAGGGTTGTTGATCTTTATGGGAGGATGAAGTTAATGGAGGGGAAATAGATGAAGTTATGGGTTTATGTTTCACGAGTTTTAGATGAAAAAGAAGAACTAGGATGTGTGGATGACGGAGCTAGGGCAAAATTGCACTCCAAGCGGGTTTTGCCAAAGCACACATATCAAAAGGTCTAGGGTCACCATGAATAGTGACTAACTGATTTTTAAACTCAAACTTAACACATTGGTGTAAAGTTGATGGGACCGCTCGCATGGCGTTGATCCAAGGGCGACCCAAAAGTATATTGTACGATTTTGGACAATGTACAATAAACACGGTTGTCTCAAGGGTTCTAGGACCAACTTGCAATGGGAGGGTAATAACTCCACATGTTTCTTGTGTTTCGTCATTAAAAGCTTTAATAATCATATCGGTTTTCTTCATTTCATCACTTCTAAAACCAAATCGTTGGTAGAAGTCAAAGGTGCAAATGTTTAGAGATGAGCCATTATCAATCAAGACTCGTTTGACAACCACATCTCCAATTAAAGCAGTAATATACAAGAGATTGTCCTTGTGTAAAGCTGTGTTGTGGGATATCTCTATCCCGAAAGTCAATACAATCAATCTCTCGAGTGATGATAGTATTGGCCATAGCTTCAGGTTGAATGTTTTGAGGTACCATCATTTGGCTCGGTGTAAGCATCAACTCATCCCTATGGGTGGGAGAGGATCGTAATAAATCTAAAAGGGAAATTATGGCCGTGGTATTGGACAATTGCTCGTTAATACTATAAGGGGGTTTAGGTTGAGCATTAGAAGTATGATTCCCTTTATTGGGATTTTTCAGAACGAATGGAGCTGATCCATCGTTCCGGTTTGGTTCTTGTTGGGAATTTTGAGCTTGTTGTCGGGTGACGACTCCGATGGTACCTACAATGTTATAGTGACGACGTTGAAACGGTCTCGGTTGAGAATTTATGGCTTGTTCATAAGGAAGGACTATATTAGAAGAAGGTCGAGTAGTGACTCTTCTAGGAAATGGTTCTTACGGAACATTAGCATCTGTGACAGGTTGAATAGGATCTGATTCGTTTTCAGAACTATTCGATTGAATAGTGTCTACTTCACTTTCACTATCTGATTCTATATCACTAGAATCAGAAGTTTGAAAATTATGTAAGGTCTTGGTCGTAACCAGGGATAAGGTTGTGTCAAATATTTGAGAATCCTGAACAGGTAATTGTCCGCTAATGGTTCCTACATATCGAGTAGGAGGGGGAACATTATGATGTTCAATTTGATTAGCTACCTCTTTACCATGTCTTGGTAAAGGGTGTTGAAATATGTCTAAAGTTTGATTGGCATTTTGATTTTGATTTTGGGGAACGGTCTTTTGAGTATTATTAGGAGGGTTTTGTTTGGGTTGGAAGGCTTGCACTTCCATTTCATTATTGTCAATCAAATCTTGTATTTTATGCTTCAATATTTTACAAGCGTTGGTAGAATGTCCAGGTCCTCTATGAAACTCACAATGCAAATCAGCTCTATATCCGGGTATACTTGGGTCAGGCTCCCGGATAGCTGGCAGTTGGATTAAACCTCTTTCGAGCAATTGAGGTAAAATAGTTGATAAGGGTTGGTTTAATCTAGTGAATTCTCGAGGAGGCTTGTCGGGAGGTTTCAATATGAATTTTTATGTTGTCTTTGTTGCATTGACATTAGCAACATTTACTGCTGTCGGTGACTCCATCACCGACAACTTTGTTTGTTTTTATATTGATTTCTAGATGTTTTCTCATCATCCTTCTTCCTAAGTTGGCCTCTCCTAATGAGGGCATCTTCTACTCTTCGAGCTAAATCTATAGCTTGATCGAAGGTAGTCAAAGTAGCTGTTGATAGCTCATAAGAGAGTTGTTCTTGTAAATTGTTGATGAAAATGTCTAACATTTCCCTATAGGGTAGCACAAAGTGCAGTTTTCCTGTCAATTGTCTCCATCTAGCTAAGAAATCAGCAAAGCATTCGTCTTTATCTTGTTTTAAATTGTATAGGTCTTTAATAGTTACATGCCTCTCGATGTAGGCACTAAATTGATGAACAAATGATTCAGTTTGTTTCTTCAAAGTTTCTTAAGGAGTGAGTGGGCAATTGATAGTACCACTCTAATGCCATTCCACCTAAACTTTTGGGGAACATTTTTAGTAATAGCAAGTCGTCATGCGATATGTCGTGACATGCTATCCTAAACATGCGAAGATGCTCTATGGGATCTTCGGTTCCTTTATATATAGGCGGGACGGGCATGGGAAAATGTTTAGGGTATGGTTGAGCTACCACTATGGGATCCAAAGGTTGACTACGAGATCTCTCGATAATTATACGAGGGACGGTAGGGATCTATACTGGTCCATACGTGAAGCCAATTGTTTCACCATGGCTTCCAGATTACTAGTTTGCCCCCCATATTGGTTTGGTAGGGCATTGACATAAGTGTTATGGGCATATGATGGAGGAACATGCAGATTAGATGCCATGTTATTGTTGTGTAAATTATTGGTAGGAAAAGTATTATGGAGGGAGTTTGTATTATGTTGTATTCCAGATTGTTGAAAGTTTGTATTTGGCTTAGTTTTAGGTTTCTGTTTATTTAAAGCATTTTGCTCAATAGTTTGGCGGAACAAAGTAGTGAAGGGAATTTTCTTTTGTGTGGGAGTGATTTTAGGTTGAATAACAGGTTCCTTAGGAGGTTGGGTAACTTGTTGTTTTGACATGCTTTGGGCTATAGTGACCATATCCGCATTGGATGGTCCACCCTTGTCACTTTCTTGATCAATGAAAGACAAGGGATTAGTCTGCATATTGCACATATATTCCATGGTTGCTTGAGTTTTACTAATTTGCCCTTTATCAAGGCGAATGGCCACATTAAGGTCATCAATGTTTTCCATGAGAAATCTCTTGAAATGCTCTGCATTGTCAAAGGCAATATTTCCATTTGGAGCTATTCTAGGGGATGAGGATCCATCCTCTTTAACATTTGCTTCTTGTTCTTTATCTTCCCCTAAGTCTTCATCTGATTGACCTAGAGTTTCTCCTTCTGGATTTGTATCTCCAAGAAGGACATTTGGGTTTTCAGTTGTATCTTGTAACCAATCTTCTCCTTCTCCTAGAGTTTCTTTACCATTCCTAAGTTTAGGCATGGTGCTAAGTTTTGATTTCAGCAAATATATATATATATATATATATATATATATATATATATATATATATTGCAACAAATTAAAAGGTATATATTTATTATATACCTAATGCAATATTGGAAATGAAATGTTTAAGTTTTTACTATGTCTTTTGATTTTTTTAGTTTTTCTTTAATTTTTTGAAATAATACAATAAAGACAGCAAATGAAACAATAAATGCACGCAATAACAAGACTGAAAGTAAATGAGCTAGTCTTCTAAGAACAATTTATAAACATCATTAATAGGCTCTAGTTCTTCAGGGGTCATGAAATGTTCTTCTTCAAATTGAAAGTTTTCTTTTAAGAATTTGATGAAAAGGGCTATGGTAATATTATCTGTCTCAGATCTTTGGTTGATAGAAGTAAAGCTCGTGGCAATACTCTCGATATAACACGGCCACGAGGAACTCTATTCCATATTTCCCTATCTGTAAGAACAACCTCTTGGTCTTCTACAAGGCCTAGGAATCGGTGTACAATGTCTGCATTCTCGAGGTATTCCTCGAAGCTGAATAATTATAAAGATACTAAAGCTCTCCTATAGGCTAACCATCTATGGCGGGGCTCTCCGAAGTTCATGATAAAAAACTATTTGATGAGGATCCGGGATTCTATCCAAGACTAGCCTCTTAATCTGTTTAAGTTGTGTGGACCTAGATGAAATGAGACTAAGTCTCCTATCAAGTTCGTTCCACAAGGATTGAGTTCTACTTGTTTCAGGGATACTAAGGACAGAATTAACTTCTATAGCTGCCAATTGATTTTCTACGTTGATAGTAATTGCTAACCTCTTTTTAGGAGCTACCATCTAAACATGACTTTAAACCTTAAATGTTTAAAATGCATCTAAGTTTTAGTTGTTCTAATTTTTTTGTTTTTGTTTTTGTTTTCAAAAGGTTATGATGCATTCACGTCGGGTTCACCAAAATGTATCGCTCCAAATTTTTCGCATCCCTACCTTCAGGCTATAGGATCCGCGCCGGAAGGAGGATGGGAAAAGGATGATGCGGTACCTCGGACGAGAGGACTTTGCGAAGGTCCCGCCTCTCAAGGGAGGTGTATTTTGGTGATTTTTTGACGGATGGTGGGTTCACCAGGAAACATTTAATGGCAGTTTCCACGCCTAGGTTTTTGGAATGTGTTTAATGAGTTCGTTTTAACCTTAAACATTCATCCTAGGTTTGGCCGAATGAAACTAAATTAAACTATATGAAAATGCAAGTTCCATGAATACAACAGACAGATTTGAAAGCAGAAAACAGAGAATTTTACAGAATGCCAATGAAAAATACGATCCGGATGTACGAAGAAGATTCGACGTTTGAAGCGATCCGGATCGTCGAGAATTCTACAGAATCACTGCAATCGACGAGGATCGTCCGCAAGGGGGAGAGGGGGAAGAGAGATCATCGAGATCGACGAATTCGTCGAGAATTAGTCGAGACCTGCAAGACAGAAAACAGATGCAAAATACAAGAAATTCTATTGTGCTAACAGAGGCAAATTACACCAAATAGCAATATGAATACTAAACAATATTTAAGAACAGAAATTAATGCAAATTATTGTACTTTAATGGCAAATCATGAACTTAACATGCATTCTAAGCTAAATGGGTGAACACCAAATGCAAAATAGCATAAACACTAAATAAATAGTCTAATTTGGAGAATAAAAATATGGAGAAAGAGTTAAGAAGAGCAAACTTCGAGGCACTGATTGCCTCGATGTAGACTACGATCGAGATCGTCTCGCATCAGTACGAAATCGCCTCGAATTCGACAGGATCGCCTCCGATTTGAACAGGTTCATCGGCGACGATGGGTGCTGGCTCCGGCTGAAAACCAGTGATGTACCTGCAACAAAATGGCTATGGGACTAGTGCAAAAGCAAAATTAGGATGTGTTGACGCGAGAGGGAATCGGTTTGCGAGATAAATTCAGCCGAGGGGTTGGGGAGGGAAAATCCTAGAAGTTAAATAGGCTTAGGGGGAGTTGTTGGGAGGTTGGAGATCATCCCAAATTGGGAGATCTCCAACGGGGGAAGGTCCCAACGGCGCGGACACGCTTACGCCAGATTGGAGACCCGTTGGAGCAGATTCCAACTATGCAAATTCAGTTTTGCGACAAGATCGTACGGACGTCCTAGTCCGAGACGAAATCGTCAAATGCAGGGCGATATCGTACGATCGGCGACGATATCGTCCAGCGGTCAAAAAAACCTCTAAAAATGGCACGAGAAAAGGGGAAACGGGTTTCCCGACGGTTAACGGGCGGTTTGGGAGGTTAAATTTGATTTTTAAATTATTTACTAAGGTGAATGTAATTATTATAATTTTGACTATGCCAATTTTAGGGTGCTACGGTTATA
>JAQPPZ010000073.1:0-15708 GCA_028583015.1 Wollemia nobilis | reverse complement strand
TGGGTAAGCATCTATTTTGGCATATGAGATGCATTTTAGGGTGTTGTAATAGCTGGCCTTACCATTTCAAGTGTGTTGTGGAATCCATGTTTTGCTTGTATATTTTCGAAAGATCATAAAATCATTTTGGGTATTTTAGAAATCATATTCATTGACCAGAATGATCATTTTGGAGGTATTTTGAGGTTTTTAGAATGAAATTTTGAATTTTCTAAGCCAGTCATACATTTCAGCCAACTGTACCTTTCTTGGGAAATTATGCCAAAAATCATAACTATAGTTTTGAAGGTGTTTTTCTGCTCAAATATTGATGCCTATAAAAAACAAGCCTATTGCACTTTACGACACGTAAAACAGAGTTTGTTTGAGGAAGATATGAATATTTTTGTGTTTCAGCTATAGGAAATGCATTTTCAAAACTTGTATCAGATCTGTTCTGAGTTATTTTTAGGTCATAAATATTGAATAAAATAATATTGTTTGCTCAGATTTATAATTGGTTTCAGTTCTATTTCATTTCCAGTTATTTCCATGCTTTATAGAGTGTTTATTTATGCATATTTGCAAGCATTATCTATCAAAAAACCTAAAAAACATATATTGCATTCAAAGCATCAACAAAACAGAAAAAACAAACAAAAAAATTAGACCTTGAAAAAATTAGAAAATAAACAAAAATTAAGTCATTTACAAAGCAGCCATAAGGGGTAGTCATTACACATGGAGGCATGGTGACATGTCAGGCAATTGACCTGGAGGTGTGGTGACATGTTACCATACCTCCATGTTGCCTCCAAAGTCTATGTCAGTGGTTGTAGGGTCCACATCCCCAGTCTAATTATCGACAATTTGTCTACCATTTTTTTGTAGGATAGTGGTCCAGTCGTCATGTGTCGAGGGTCCAATCACCCAAATCCGATCCTCAATCCACCTATCGATGCTGAGTGTCCAATCGTACCCAAATATTATCCTTATTCTACTAGCATCCACCGCCCTTGCTTTGATACCATGTAATGAAATCACAAAGCACATTTATTGATATTGCATTCAAAATAAATACAAATGGTGTGGTGGTTTGGTTAGTTGAACCAACAACTAACAATTTTGAACTACCTGCCCAACTACCTTACAGTAGTGCTTAGGATTAATTTAAAAATATAATATAATATATGCATAACATTAAATCATATGCTAAAATTTAGAATGTTCTCCCCATCAAGGCGTTGTTGCTTCACTACATAATAAAATATTAATTAGAGGAGCCCTTGGTGCAACAAATCTAAGGCAACTCCCTTCTTAACTTTTGACATCGTATTTGAAAGGGACTAAAACAAGAATGATGAAATATTCATCATTTTATTACGATGAAGGTAATTCAGGATCATAAAATGATAGCTCCTTAGTACCACTAGATTCTCATCTAAGGTAAAGTACTACATGATAGCCAAAGCAATGTGGTCCCAAGGAGCCTTGAGAGAATTCCATTTAAACTAGTTTTGGATCTTGACGAGCTCTTCTTCACCATCCAGAAACACCTGCACCTCCTTCGCTAGCATTTTTTTTCCTTGTTATGAACAACGCCATTTACCGCCAACCCTATCACCTTAGCTATTATGGGGATGTTTATCTTGAAATTCGTTGGCCCTACTCTCACCATCTCATCATGCCATGAATAAGCAATATGCTTGGACATCTCCCGATGATAGCCATTAAAATTTAGAAGCCATTAGAGCACATTTCCTTATATCAAAATTTGATGAACCTCCTCATCCACCGTGAGAGATTAGGGCTCCACTATCTAAGCAGCCATTTTGACACTCTTCCTAGCACTTCTCAGGTGAGAAAAGGCAGAATAAATAACTTTATACCACCCCACCCAACCTTCAAGAGAAAAGAGACTAAGGTATCTAGATAACTGACCATTCTGCCTGTTTATTGCACCAACCAGATCCACATGTGACCTCTTTCATGATATGTACAAAAAATAGAAACTCCCACATGAGACTACCAACTTTTGACAAAAATAAGAAAAATGATTTCCATCGACATGCCACCACATCACATGGAACTCCCACATCCTTGTTGCAATGTTTATAAAATACTTGATTCAATTTTTTTTCTTTAATTCCATACTTCCACATTATATCCATCCTTGGGCTTGAATTTAGGTTGAAATTGAAGGATTTGGATCATTACTATCAATTATAGTTCCATGACCCTCACTTGAAGAATCCATTTATTTTTCCAAATAAAAAAGAAGAAAAGAAATAAATAACTAAACAAATGCCCTAAGGCCTAACCTACATGCTTCTAAAAAAATACCTCTAAAATCTATTACAAATAAATATCCTCTAAATTGGATTAAATCTATTGCTTCCATATCCAAAAGTGGTTTAAAGTCAGTAGTTGACCTCTAGGAAAATTTCTTTCTAAGCAAGAGAGAAAAAAATAGTAAACTGAATCAAAACTACTTATAAAAACTTCTTTTTTTCTATTTACCATAAAAGATAATTTTTGTTGAGTTTTTGACAAAATATTACTAAAAAAACCAAATTATAAGTTAATGATTTTCTGGATGCCAAAAAAAACATAACATGTAATTTTTCACAAATTAAAAAATAATTGTAAAAACCTATTCATTAACATATAATGCAAAAAATAAATAAATGAAAGTATGAAAACTACAACATTATCAATACAAACAAACTTCTTTTTGTTTGTCTTGTTGATGGTATATAATCAATTACTTTTATGTTCCAAAATTCCAAGTAAATTCCTTCACATATTTCTTTATACTAAATAGTTTAGAAATGATACCATTTACATTTAAGAGTGTCAAAGAAAACCTCATTTGGAAGTCTTATGGGTATTGGTTATACCTCATCTGGAAGTCTTATGGATATTAGTTAGATTATAACCATGACTTAGATATGTGGTTAAAAAGGTTCACCTCACATTGATTCTTTTTAAATTAGCCAAAATTTTATTATAAGAATTTTTCATTGAAAATAATATTATAATAAAAATTAAGAGGTAATTTAAATAAGAGTTATAGTTAATTTAAGGATAATATTTTGAAAAATAATAGCATTTAAATAAAAATTATAATAAATTTAACCGAAATAAAAGGTTCAAAATAAAAATAATGTTGTATACATATTTAGATAACCATTAAAAATCAATATACTGTATAATGAGGATTGGTTACTGAACTTTATCAATCTAAATGGGCAAGGTTGTATGGATATTTAGGTGACCAGTAGATAACCATACACTTTATAGACAATGGTTATTTAAATTTATTAACTTAAATAAATTTAATAATAAAAATTTTAAAATTTTAAATAAAAAATTTAAATTTCAAATTTTAGAGATAGGGTAATCCAGAGAACTAAAATATGAACAATATCTTCGTTAGGACCATCAATATATCTTAAAACGTAAAGTTTAAAAAAAACATCACCTTTATTTTTTATTTTGAAAAAACAAAACTATTTTCCTTTCTATATATAATGAATTTAATGATACAGTTATAGTGAAGGCAGTTTTCATAATTATTTTGATGTTTTAATGTTACCGTGATCATACCGACTCATATAAATATTTTCTTCGTTAATTTTTATTACGCATTTGAATGTATATTAACCATTAGCTTTGTAAAATAGAAAACCGCCCAAAGTTAGAGTCCCTATTCTACGTCGTTAGCATCGATCTCGGTCTTATTGCATGTATATATATAACTTCAAATAAGAACTGGTTTTTGTAACACTATAAATCTTGCAATATTGGAGATGCCATAGGAATTTTATTTTGTCAGTCAACTCTGAAATTAAACAGCACTTTTTGGGACTTAAGGAAAAACACAGGATAATAAGTTCTCATGTATATATTACTCGAATATTGTAATTCGAGTAAAGCTTCAAAATTATCTTAACAATGGTTGGGTTCAGCTAAGAATATGTTTATGTGAAGGCGTGTCAAAGAAGGAAGCCGCCGGGGAACTCATATGTCTTGAAAGAGCACTTGCCTTACAGTGAGCGAAAATGTGGAGTTATAATTTTACCATTCTCCGTCAAACGGCACTACTCTTCGATTATGCGCACTGAGTATCTCTCTTCGCCGAAGTCAATCGAATAGAAAGGGATTTGAAACGTTGCAAAGTCTTGTCTGGCTTTTATTAATTGGAACGTTGTAAGTGGCAATCAAGTTGTTTTTGAGTATTGATGATGATAAGGGATATTGTTTTTGAGTATTGATGATGATAAGGGATATTGTTAAACATCGAAAAAAAAATTATCCTTTGACCAATGAAGTTGGTCCTTTATTTTATAGAATATTGGTATTTTCATATTTTCTTACATCGTTATGAAGCTGGCACTGCATAAGCTGCATTACCTAAGGTGCTTGATTTCGGATAAAATTGGCATTGCTATATTTTCTTACATCATTAAGATGCTGGCATTCCATAAGCTGCATTACGTAAGGTCTTCTTTCAGATTTTTATTTTGTCATTATTATTTTTTCTTACATAGTTATGATGCTGGCATTGCGTAAGCTGCGTTACATAGGTCTTCTTTCAAATTTCTTTTTAAATGTTTGGCTTTAAAGTTTTAACCAAGACCCACCAACTCTTGAACCATGGTTTCCATTCTTGAATGCGAAGAAAAAATGATTTCTCTTACGCCATTTGTTGGATTATGAGATAGAAATCCTTCCCTTTGTCCAATTCTTTGATATTCTTGACCATCTTACCTCATGTAATTCCGGGCTGTTTAATCATCATACTTACAGATTATACTCAAAAGAATACGCGACATGGCTGCTAATCCCTTCGGAGAATTGGAGAATTTGCTCACAAAATGGCTGACAAGGGAATGAGGCCTGTATATGGGCTATGTGAAAGATGACACAACATATGATTTAAAGGGATAAAGAGATAAACTGGTTACAGAAATACAACACCTAAACTGGCTAGAGAAGGTAAATTTAAAATTTTATATTTAAAATGTAAATACCAAATAAGTGTGATAAATATGTTAGGATTCTCAATCCTAACATTATTAGTTAGTATTATTAATCATTTAATTATTATATTATTAACTCATAAAGTGAACCATCACAACCCTTCATAACGTGAACCATCACGTCTTTTCCTAACGTGAACCATCACGTCTCTTCACCAACGTAGCTTTAGGGTAGATATATATTAGGTTGGTCATCCATATCAAATCAGCCAATAAGATGAAGAAGAATACGAATCATAGATTCTAAAGGAGGGAGCTCCCTATAATAGCAAAGAGATTACAAGGGAGCCCCCTTTGAGTGGCCTACGATTACATTTACATTAATTTATTAATATTTTTATAGTAAGACCTTGGGGTCTTACCATTTGGTATCAGAGCCAATATATCAAATGGCCAACGGAGGAATATATCATGATACCAACCTAATTTTTTTGCTTAATCTCGCCCACCTACGTCAAGTCACATCAGTGCGTGCATATAAAATTCAATTCCAGGATATCACCAATCGCATCATAGGGTTGGACGAATCAGTTCTCATAAGCGGTTTCATCAATGGATTAAAAGAAGAAACTAGAGTGGCGGTCATGATGTACACTCCTCGTACTCTATAGGAAGCCATTGGATTAGCCTTGTTATCTGAATATAAATTCAATGTTCAACATCAACACAGGGAGCAACCTATTGATAAATCATCATTCCTACCCACTATCCCAAAAACTAAATCCTTGCCATTTAAGTACCTTAGCTTGGAAGAAATGGAGGAGCGACGAGCGAAAGACCTCTGTTGTACTTGTGATGAGCAATTTGGGCCTCATCATCATTGTGCTACACCAACATTGTATTTATTAAATTTAGATGATCCTTTTCCCTCCATAGGGGCCAAAGATGAGGTAGATGTACAATTGTTGAATGTAGTTGATTCCTATCATTCCATAGAGGGAGAAGGTGAGGTAGATGTACAAGACGTGAGAAAAGCACCTGATCACAACAATGAAGGTAAATATATCGATGTACAAGAAGTGACCAATGAAGGCCAGTCATACACTCTAACAAGACTACACACAAGTTCTTCACAAATAGTGAGTTCTCACCACATGGTAAAACCTATCCGAAAACAAGGTAAAAAGATGACTACACACTCATTTTTCATTAACCCTCTTAGGGAACAACAAGAAGATGCAAAAGCATTACCATCACTTTTGATGCATCATTCTGAAGTGTTTGAGGAACCCCAAGGGTTTACCTCCCATCGTCATCATGATTTTACTAAAGAATATTTTACTATTGTTCTTGGAAACCCTCCGCTAACGCTTCATCCTTCTCGATATCCCTGCCTACAGAAGGATGACATTAAAAGAGTCCAAGAACTTATGCAAATACTAATTGGAAAACAAAGGACAAAGCTTCTCACTTTGAGCTTTGAGGACAAAGCTCTTTTTAAGGAGGGTGGCATGTTAGGATCCTCAATCCTAACATTATTAGTTAATATTAGTTAGTATTATTAATCATTTAATTATTATATTATTAACTCATAAAGTGAACCATCACAACCCTTCATAACGTGAACCATCACGTCTCTTCCTAACGTGAACCATCATGTCTCTTCACCAACGTAGCTTTAGGGTAGATATATATCAGGTTGGTCATCCATATCAAATCAGCCAATAAGAAGAAGAAGAATAAGAATCATAGATTCTAAAGGAGGAAGCCCCCTATAGTGGCAAAGCGATTACAAGGGAGCCCCCTTTGAGTGGCCTACAATTACATTTACATTAATTTATTAATATTTTTATAGTAAGACCTTGGGATCTTACCAAAATCATAGAACTAATTTTATTGTGTGTAGACACCAAAACAACACCAATCCGATTATGTGATGACAAACATTGATCGCATTGACACACACAGCCCCTAGGGCAGCCCCCAGAGGTTAAACAGTGGTCCTAACCACTCCCACAGCAGTTTGGAAGGTCAAAGGTCAATTTGGCATCTTTTTGGCACTTTGCTCCCTACTCGTCCCACCCTGGGACCATTACAAACTGGCATTCGTCCCACCCAGGGACGATTATCAGCATTTGCCCAAGGGTGAGGTGAATAGCAGGTTTGACTAGCAAAAAGTCAAACCTCAACAAGTCCGCCAGTTAACAACAACTTCAGGCCATGCAATTGTGAGGAACGACTTCAAATCAAGGAGAGAGACTTCAGTCATGCATGTATTTAATTTTGGAGGCCTCATGCAAGGAGACTCTAAATCAAGGAATAATATTTTTCCCAAAATAGGACATGCAACTCCAGTGGCGCCCTCGCATGTGCATTCAAACATAGAGACCCTAGGTCTATAAATTGGTGAGACTTCTCACCCAAAAAAAAAGAGAAGAGAGGGAGCATTTTGAGCAATGAAGTGCTGCCATTTTACATCCATACACACACCCTTTTGATTTGTGCCTTTCACATCCTTGATCTCTCTTTTGGAGGGAGGTTATTGGGTGATCATTGGAAGCGCAAATCTGGAGCCCAAACCAGAAAATTTGGCCACAATATCCCACAAAATTTGCTAAAAACACCCCATAAGAGGTTTTGGACCCATCCCAAGTGGATTGGTTCCGAAACAAAGTCCCAAACGGTGGGCGTCCTGCCCCCGGGCGCCCCCCAAGCTGTCACAGTTCTAAATGCCCCACCCTAGAGTGATTAGAAATATATGTCAGATTTCCTTGATTTTTCTTTTGCATATTATTCTAGGTTATTCAAATAGGCTGTAGTTTAAATTTCACTTCATTCTGACAAGTTTTGGTAATGCTTTTATTATTTCCCACTTTTACTAACCTGTAGATGGCATCATCAAAATTTGGGTGACAGAGGCAAAATTGGAGAAATATGACCATCTGGGTTGTCCCAAAACACCCCCAATTAGCTAACCCCAACTTTGTAGGTCATTTGGAGCTTCCTGGACAAGACATTGAAGAGGGTGCTTTCTAACAATTTGTTGCAGGTTTATTCATCCCGCCCCAGAGCGAATACAAATATGTGAGGAATTTCCTGACTGTTTCACTTGCAGTGCCCTCTTGGTAACATATTCATGCTTCTATCAAAATTTTAGGTCGTTCTGATGTCATTTTGTTATCGGTTTAATATTTTCATGCATACACTAATAGTAGGCCTTGGGAAACACATGTTCTATTCTATCTACAGGTGCTACTGATATTTTCTGTTTCCTTGAACATAGGTATTTGACATTAGAGGAGCAGTAAGGAGTCAAAACTCATATACACAAGCGGCGGTGACATTTTGGTCCGCCCATATTACATGTGGGCACGCGGAAGAAGGATTGCCATCCATGGATGTGACAAGAAACATACTTAACGCTCCTATCCCCTAAAAGGGAAGGAGATGTATTGTAACACAACTTTAAAAGCATATCAATAAAGAGGGCCAAATTCCATATTGCTTTTATCTTGTGTCGATTTGTTCATGTTCTTTCCTTGCATGCATTTTTCAATACATAGGCTTTTAGCGTTAAGTTTGGTTTTACACACATCGTACTTGGCACTTTCCTTTTTTGTTTCCGTATCCTCGTGCTTTCATTGTGTTATGACAAAATATTCATTTGCCTATACTTCAACTATACAAGGTCCTATAAATACTTCCATAACTAAATGACTACAAGAGATAAAAATATCGCAATCATAAATTATAACACCATTACTGGATACAAAAACAAAAATATTATTAATAAGAATGAAAATCTAATCTAGAGAAGATTAAACTTGTAATTTCGAACAATTAAACTTTTATCTTGGCAAGTTGTTGGATGTAGTGTTCTTCTAGTTTAGCCATGAGTGTCTCATGCTCATTTTCCCTCTTTACATATTGATGTCAAACCTTTTAGATACCAATAATGTCTAAGAATTATACCTTGGTCTATCATTCCTCTTTACATCGTCTAGAAAAATCTTTTATAAGAGTTGATGGTTTGTGAAGCTTTACTATAAACACATAGCATAAAATATATGATAGTCGTAATATAGTAAGATGAATATAATAATGTAACCAAAATAATATGAGCCAACTAATATGTAAAATTAAGGCTTATAACACGTCAACTAACATTTTCAATATGAGGGGACTAAGACCCCATAAAAAAAAACATGTGTAAACTCATTGAATTTAGCTTATTAAAAAATATATATCAACTAAAAATTATTAATAAGTAGAAATATATGAATATAATAGCTTGAATCATACATGTACAAAGCATGTAGCACAATTTACAATATTAGTTTCTCAAATGTATGCAATATTTATTACTCCTCTTACAAATCATAAAAATCTCATACAATAACAATGCTTTCTATGTAGACAATGCAAATTATGTAGACTATATAGGCTATGTAGATAATGTAATCTATGCCCTCTATGGAGTAATATATAGCCATTGTAGGATGACTCTTTGGTTACCTAACTCTTCCTTTCCTTATGTCAAGTCTCATGACTCTTGGCTTCATTACTTGAAACTTGCATACGCAAGAATCTATCTTGTATGCATAATTAGCCATGACTATTCACATAACACTTCGTAATCTAATAACACATGTGTATACTTACATATGAGATACTTGTGCACATCTACACACATAACACCTGCACACTCATTTACATGACACTTGTACCTTTTCTTCACATTATTGTATTACATAAAATATTTACTCACACTCTAATAGAGGACATAACCATAATCTAATATTTACAAGATGTTCCATGAGGATACATTAGTATGTGCCAAATAGTGTAATATCCTCCAACGCCCCCATGTATTACATTATTTGGTTATTGAAAACTTTAGTCTTCAATCAAGGTCTTTGTCCTTCACCTTCAATATGCAAGTGATATTATAGTACATGTGATCTTCTACTATCCTTGCATCTCTTTCATCATTCTAAACATTGGATTCACCCAATGTCTTCTATGGTAGAATGGTTCCTGATTCTCACTTCCTACACCTTGTCTTTTAAAGCATTCAACAATGTTATCTTAGAATAGGATAATATCTTGAGAAAAACCAATTGAATATAAGGTATATATTCTATTTTTAATTGACCCTATTACCTCTGTTATATTTTAATTTTTGATAACACTTTTATTATTCTTATTTATACACTTGAACTCAATTGATCTTCCACTTTCAACTAGTTTAATGTAAGTTCCATAGATCATGGCTAGGTTTTTTGGAGATTCAAAATTGTGGGGATTGAATTCAAATTATTTTGTGACTTTTCTTCCTAAAGATTTTTTTCTCATCATCTTTTCTAGTTCAAAAATTAGGGATAAAATAATGGTTGGTGGGCCATGGCTTATGGGAAGAGATGCACTTTATTTGAGACCATGGAATAAAATTGTTTTAATTGAGATAGAAACTATTAAGAAGCTTCCAATGTGGGTTAGGATTTTTGGACTTCCATATCAACTTATAAATAAGAATATTTTGAAACAAGCCCATATCAACTTACAAAACAATTCAAACTTGACACGTGCAAGTGCCTTGGTGAAAATATCTACAACTTGCTCATCAGTGGGAATGTACTGGAGTTGTATATGATGCTTTAGATCTTCATCACGAATGAAATGATGTTGAGTGTCAATGTGCTTGGTTCGATTATGAAATATTAGATTCTTGACAATATTCAAAACACCTTGATTATCGCAAAATAAATGAAGTGGAAGGTTCTTTGGAAGACCCATGTTTGTAAGAATGTTATTTAACCATATTATATCATAGATTTCTCCACTTTCTACATGATATTCTACCTTTTTAGAAGATAAAGCAACAACCTACTACTTCTTACTGTGCTAGGAGACAAGACTAGATCCAAGATGAAAAATGTATTCAGAAGTCGAATTGCAATCATTAATGGATTTGGCATAGTCTGAGTTCGTGTATCCCTGTTGATAGAAATTGCTATTCTTTTTGTACTCCAAGATAAAATATGTAGTACCATGGACATAATGAAGAACTCTCTTTGCTGCTTTCCAATGACTCACCTTTGGTTCCTACATGAACCTTGAAAGATAACCCACAACAAAAATGAGATTTGGTCTGGTATTTGTCAGATATATGAGACTCCCAATCAGTTGGTGATAGAGAGTACCATCTATCTATGGTGATTTATCATATCATGATAGCTTATGTCTAGGATCCATTGGAGTTGCCTTAGACTTGCAGTCAATCATGCAATACTTATCAACCAATGTCTTGGAATACTTCTTTTGTATTACTATGATATGATTCTTTTTCTGAGTCACTTCAAAACCAAGACAATAGTGAAGAAGTCCTAGATATGTCATTTCAAAATATTGTTTCAAATCATATTTTACTGAATCAATCATACTCTCTGAGTTCCCTGTGATGATCAGATCATATACATATAGTACAAAAATCACTATGTTAGAACCATTGTTCTTTATATAGATATTTGCATCTGAAGGACTTCTTTTGAATCTATGCTACACTAGGTGACTATCTATTTTTAATGTACCAAGATCGTGGAGCTTGTTTCAGCCCATACAAGGATTTGACCAACTTGCAAACTTTTTGTTCTTACCCTTCAACAACAAATCCTTCTGGTTGGGTCATGTACACTTCTCCTTGTAGATAACCATTCAAGAAAACACTTTTTACATCTATTTGATGTAACATCATCCAAACTAAGCTACCATGTCACAAAGTACTCGAATGGTAGTCATTTTTGTAGTAGGGGAAAAATTCTCTTCATAATATATGCCTTCTTTCTAAGCATAGCCCTTTGCAACAAGATGGACTTTATGCTTATCAATAGTACCATCTACCTTATACTTCAATTTGAATACCCATTTGCAACCAATGGGCTTCTTTCCTGAAGGCAGATTTACTAGCTTCCATGTATGATTTTTCATGAGAGATGTATGTTATGCTTCCATAGAAGCCTTCCATTGAGGATCACTAAGTGCATCCTGAACTATTGTGGGTTAATTTTCATCCAATGCTATCATATAAACCCTCTCATAATCCATATATGTGTCTCCGTATTCCTCTGCGTATATAGATAGTTCATCAAATTGTTGGTAAAGCTCGTCAACCTCTAAAGTTGATGCCTCTGCTCTCATCTGTTGAGTCATACTGTGAGTACAAGGTCGATCTAGAGTTAGATATGGAAGTGATGTCAAATTTGAATCTCTCAATGTACTGGTATACCATTTTGGAATCTTGTTCTATAGGGGTGGAGCCTCTTTCTTAGGCTCATCTTCCTCAAGGTATACAGCTGTAGAAATGTTATTTGATGTGAAAGCTTCATCAAATACCATATCTCGACTTATGTGTGTCTTCTTGGTCATAGGATCTATCAATCGATATCCCTTTGAATGCTTAGCATAACCAAGAAAGATATAATGTAGGGTTTTCTCATCCAACTTCTTCCTTTTATGTTTTGGTATGTGCATGAATGCCTTACATACAAAAACCCTTAGATGAGAAATGGAGGGCTTATTACCACTCCATGCTTCTTGTGGAGTTTTACCCTGTAGAGATCTTGTGGGTGCTCTATCTAGGAGGTATGATGTTGTGTTTACTACTTCTTCCCAATACTCATGCTCAAGATTTTCCCCCTTTAGCATACATCGAACCATTTCCACAATGGAACGATTTCTCCTCTCTACAATACCATTTTGCTATGGAGTATAGGTTGTAGTCAGTTATCTCTTAATCCCATGTTCATGTAGAAATGATAAAAATTCCTTAGAGGTTTATTCTCCCCTAGGTCTGAGCAGAGATTTTTTATGGAACAACCTAAATCCTTCTCAACAAGCTTCTTGAACTGTTGAAAGTACAAAAATGCCTTTGCCTTCAATTGAAGAAAGAAAACCCACATATTCCATGAGTAATCATAAAAACAATTGAAAATAATTATTTCCACCATACTTGGTTGGCATAGGACCGCACAGATCAGTGTGTACCAAATTTAAAGGTTTCTTAGCCCTCGAAGAACTAACTTCAAATGGTACCTAGTGTTGCTTCCCTGCTAAGCAATCCGAGTAGATTGGCAATGTGGATGAAATGTTGGGAAGACCTCTCACCATCTCATATTCTCTCAACTCAAGCAAATATCATGAAATTAGATACCCATATATCTTTTGCTAAAGAGAAGTAGCCTCCTTTGTAGTTGCTTCTAGGGTAACATGAGGCATTGACATGACATCTAAAATGAAAAAGCCATTCTTGTATGATCTTGTTGCTATATATTTGCATTTTCTAGTTATAAAACATCTCTTTTAGCCTTTCTCAACACTGAACACAACATCTATATATCTCTCCAAGATTTGAGGGACTAAAAACAATTTTTTAGCCAATCCATGAACATAGAGTACCTTATCGATATGATATTTACCATATGGAAGAGTGACGAAAACATCACCTTCACCCTTCACTTGGTAGGTATGATTATCAACAATTGTTACTGGCTTTCCTTCCTTTTCCTCAAATATCTCAAACCACGATCTATCACTAGTCATGTGCTTACTAGCACCTGAATCAATATACCATACATAATATTTTTACTAAGATAAAGTATGAGTCATGAGCACCTTGTGTGCTCGCTCAAAATATGAGTCAGAGTCTGATTCGATAGAATATGAGTCTGGTTGCTTATTCTTTTTTTGTGGTTTGTATTTCTCTTTTCCCTTCTTCCTGTGATCTTGGTCATTCTATTGTTTGTTCTTAAACCAACACATATTGGTGTCATGGTTATTTATTTCACAAATCTTGCAATATTATTTATCTTTTTGTTGATGTTGTTTCCCTTTTCCCTTTGATGAAGATCCTCATTTTTGAAACTGACCTTGTTTCTTACCCCCTTATTTGATGTAGATGGAATTATCTGGCACTTCATCCTTCTAAAACTGATTTTCCTCCTCAATTTATAGCAAATTTGCTAATTCCACAAAGGATAATTGTCTACCAGATACATGAAGTGAGGTTATCAACATCTTATAGGACTCTAACAATGCTCTCAAGATGATAGAGGTCAAGAGAGCATCATCCACTGGTTGTCCCATAACATTCAATTTGGCTTTCAATTCCGCCACTCTACATAGGAATAGGTTAACTGTCTCACCATATTTCATACTGAGTGTATGTAGTTGAGTTTGAAGGTGTAGAATAGTGGATTGATTCTTACCTTCATAAATAGTAATCAAAGCATCCCAAGCTTCCTTACTAGTTTTGGCATCATAGATATAAGGCTAGACCTCATTTGTAGTAGCAAACAGAATAAACATGAGATATCTTTTGTCCTTCTTATCAAAATCTTCTTGATCTACCCCTATTTTATCCCTAATTTTTAGAAACTAATAATTTACAAAATTAATTTTCATAATTTGAGATTGAATACCTTTTATCTCCCAACTTAATTATTTTACATAAATTCAATAAATTATTATTTCAAAAACTTAGTAACTCAACCAAATTCAAAATACTATTAATTAAATCCTTATAACTTTAAAAAATTATTATATATACTTATCTATCCACTATATAAATTATTTATTTTCCCACTATTTACTTATTACTCCTTAATAAATATAAACTTATAACTTCAAAGAAATAACTTTAAACTACTAATCAACTCTAGCAATTCTATCTTAACTTTAATAACAAGGTTTTAATGATTAATTTTCTATTGAATTAGCATTCCTTATTTCTCCATTTAATATAACCTTATTAAAACTTATAAATCCTTATAAAACCTTATAGCTCCAAATTTAATTAATTCTTATAAAAAACTTTAGAAAATAATAAGTAAGACCTTCACCAATCTTTGCATGCTCATGACTCAATCGACTATGAAGACTTGCTTTGAATTTTCTACTACCAACTTATGCACTCTTTATTTAATTAGCATTCTTGAAGAGAGTGAGCATTATACTTTAGGTAGATGGAATATTAGATTTTCCTTAAAATTCCATAAATATACACTAGGCTTCAGGATGACATAATATTTGGTGCTCAAATATTACACTATCGAATAGGTATCTTCTCTTACAAAATACTACTCTTTCCAATGCAACAAATTGATGAGTATGAAAATTACTCTTTCCCCTTTCAACAACATTTTTTACACTAAAGAATAGACTATTGGCCTCAATTGTTGCACTCCTTTCTTTATCGCATCATTAGTACTTTGGAGATGATAGTAAAACTTTTGCATTCAAATGTTGATGCTTGGTGAGATTTGATAGCGTTGGATGTTCGATGGCATTGGCATTTTTATGGCATTGGTGTTTCAAAGAGAGTGACTATTTCTCTTCATCTTCCTTCATCGATCGTAAAAATTATGCAATATTACTATGTTTGGATTTGATGTGTTCTTTAACTCTTAGCTTTAACTCTTTCTTTATACTTGCTATATTATATTTATAATGTGCTTTTATTATTTTTAGATATCTTTGTCTGACTTGGAAATAACTAACATGAAGGATTTAATATTGCTACTCTACATAAGACTATATCTCGTTCAACTTGATGATGTCTAACATGAAGGTTTAAACTTTACTACCTTACGTAAGACTGCACTACTATACTAAGCACACTTGATTTCTTTTAATTTTTTAATATTTTCTTTGACTCTTTTCTTAGATGATTTACACCTTTGTATTCTAC